>CAXKVY010003570.1:0-11059 GCA_964058915.1 Tetropium fuscum | reverse complement strand
ATACCACACTCCATCAACAAACAGGTACACACATAATCAACACATACATAGAAACATTCATAATACCATCATTCATACACAGGCTTAACCAACACTCTAACACAACGACACACACAGCAATTACACCCAAATTCACACACCCACCAAAATTATCTTCATTGACATGCGTCTATGCCTCCTAGTCCAACCCCTAGTGTTAGGGGTTAGACATAAAACTAATATAATTATGAAAAAGCAAAATATAAGACAAAGAAAAACAGAACAAAAAGCTAATAAAATGCAAAAATAACGCTTAAAGCATGAAAAATAGCATTAAAAACAGACAAAAATAATAAACAAATAAGAAAGGTATAACGAGAAAAATAATAAGAAAATAAAATATAAGGCTAACATAAAAGACCCACACACTAACTTAGGATAAGAAATATTTGTAACCAACTCTTTTAAAGCCTCAGCTTTTGTATAACATAATATATAACACAACTAACAAAAATAAACTAACACCTGCAAAATCCTGCCCAAAATACTAACCGACAAGTCAAGAACAAAGAGGAACAAAAACTACAAATAACCGGCTAAAGTATTTCGAAAGAAATAGGAGCCATTGCATTCAGCAAATCCACGTACGGATGCACTCAACTTCGATCGCAGCAGCAGCACGCAGGAAATCAAAAGGCGAGTCTTCTAATGCATCGTCGTCTTCTCCTGTATCTACGTCTTCTTCTTTCGATTTCAATAGCGCGTGTTTCATTTCCTCTGAAAAACTCGACGGGGAGGAATATATTCGCACTCAAAGAAAGGTTGGCAAAAAGGATTACGTTGTTATCGTGAACAAGCCAATTGTTAAAGATACGCTAATGCATTTCATAGAGAATATTCTTTTTCGAAAGCCATCGTCGAATGAATCCGAAACATCACGGACCTCAGCGCTGTCGGTCCGATAGATACCATAAATCATGCTACGTGAAAATTTATTACCTCAGCACCGGGAAAAAAAGGCGCAACTCCACTTGGAATAAAATTGACGAAGCCATCGAAGAGATTACGGAATATTTAACAGAAAATCGTGACGAATGCCAATTTACTTTGGAGGAATGGATTGCTCAAATTAAAGGCGACCACGTGCCTTGTACCAGATCCATAAAGAAACGTTTAATAGACATTTGTGAAGACGATATTTTACGCCTAGGACTAAAAAAATGCGCCTTTGACTCTACCTCAGTGGTGGCGTGGAGAAGTGTCCACATGAAATGTACATTACAAATCTTATGTAGTAGTGAATATAATATGCATATTCAAGAATGAAAAGCGTCACCAAATATGTTTTCAAGTAAAAAGAAAAACTAAATGCGCTGCGATTGTTTTCTCTCCTATTACTCCATCTGGAAATGTCCATAATCATCTGGAAATGTCCATAATGATTGTTCCACAATTTCCACGTACACTAACACATTAAATATGATGAATGATATACATATAATATTTAAAAACATGTTGCAAATGAGTTTATAGTTGCAAAAAAAATGTCTGGTCCGAAAATGTTTGCCCCGTCCCGCGCATGATAACCCTTTCGGATACGACAAAAGTCATAAGGGACGAAGTTGTAACGCTCGTCGCGCCCTCTTCAAAGGACCTCGACTTTAGTCATATGTTAAAAGGAAGCCGAGATATTTAAAACACAATTTTTACCCTTTCTCCCCCCTCCCCCACCCACGCTGGGCATAAAAAATATAGAAAAGTGTGAATTTTTTGGATTTGTTTGTTGTTAGGGGGTATTTAGAAATGCACGCAAAAAATCAGCAAGGTAGGTTATGTCATAATACCATAGGGAAAATCTCCCTCTCTACTGTACTAATACATAGGTACATACTCAATATGCATGGAGTTTTTCTCTAATTGAATTCCGTAAGATTATTGATAATATTAAATACCTCCACTTGCACTCATCTATATCACCATATTATATATTATACGTCCACACAAATAATTTACGAAATATATTGGAATGATAGTTGAAAATCTACAACCAGTTCAGTCAACGAATGGCTCAAAAAGGGGTGTAGAGTGCGCGAGGGACCTAAGCGATTCCTTAATAAACTTTCAGGATAGTTTGGGAGTGAACATACTGACGTCTAGAGAGAGACTGTTGGGTTTTTCGTTTATATGTCGAAAACGGTGCATCGTAGGGAAAATTTATCTTATACGAAACGAAAGCTATTGAAATTGTCTCCAACCTTTTTATAACAAGACGTTTTTTTGAATTCGCAACGGTTTTCGCGCAACACGCAACGAAAAAGTAAAAATTTTCGAAAATAAGATTTTTAGATCATATTTTTCATCAAACATTCCTTTCCATATAGCACATAATGTTTCACGAACATTTTTTTTATCCATAGCGGATGGTTTTCGATCAAAACTTTTAAGTAAATTTATGTTCAAAAATGTTTTAAAAATATTTTTTGTCGTATGTGAAAAATAAATATTTTCAAGAATGTTTTCAGGACGTCCTAAAAATAACCAATTTACTCAATATATTAATATATTTCGAAGATCCCTAGGTAGGTGGGTTTTTAAGTGAAAAAATATATTGGCTAAAACATCACGTCATCACGTTACTTGGAGTCTCGGAGCCAAAGTGAAATAAGGCCACCAATGATGCTGACAACATTATCGTGAAGACTGGCGTGGAACAATCTACTCACAGTTCTGTGGCTGTCGTTGGTGAGGATGTGGACCTCGCTGTTCTTTTGATAGCATCCACTCCTCCCATCCAAGACATCCTGCCGCTGAAACCCGGTCAATGGAAAATCAAAACAATGGCACTGCCCACACAAGAGATGCAGCAGCATGATTTTGAACACATCCTGTTCTTACATTCATTTATCGGCTGCGACACAACATCTGTAACTTTTAGGAGAAGCAGGTTGGGCTTCTAAAATAATATTTGAAATCAGAAATCATCAAGGAAGCGGCAGTGATCTTTGCTGCTGCACCAAGGATTATCGTAGTGGCAAATGTGGATGCCGGAAAGAAATGCTGACCTGTTCTGGATTGCCACCAGAATTACCTCAACGGCGTGTCTATTTACGATGAGGACGACGATGTAGACGACACATACGGGCACAGAGGGGGCTCAGCAAGAACCACTGAACCACTGAAGATGAGGATGCCATTGACGAGGAACCCTTACCAGTCACTCATGGCCAAAGAGGATGAAAACGTGAAGCCAGAGAAATTTGAGAGTTTGATATTGAAGTTATTAATAGTAAGAACAATGAGAATTATTGTGACTTTTTTTTATCATCTTTCAAATATAGAGTGTTAGGCGCTTCGTTGGACAAACGGGGAAGAGAAATAGGTGGGACCGTCTGCTACTTACTCAGCCCCAATAATTAGTTTTTGGCCTTATGGTTTTGGAGAAAATAATTTTACCATTTCTAGAGAAAATACCGAAATTCATTCCATATGTTATTTTATTCTTATCTTGACTGTCAGTGTGTTCTCCTAAAATTGATATTTGATGCGGATAATTACTAGAAGAAAAATTACGGTCACCCAAAGTGTCTTAAAGATACGAAAAACCATAAGCCCAACAACGAATTATTAGGGCTGAGTATGTGGCAGACGGTCCCCACTTTTTGCTCCTCCACTTTTGTGTCACCCCTGTATATACATATTATGTATATATATTCTAGAAGGGAATAAGGGATTTTCTCTCCAAGATGAATAGTTTAGACGATATGAAGGAATGTTTGATGTCAAATGTGAGGTAAAAGTTTTATTTTCCAAAATTTTCACTTTTCCGGTGAGTGTGGCTCGAAAACGGTTACAAATTAGAAAAAAGTATATAGAATGAAGCTTGTAGATAATTTTAAATGCTTGCATTTCGTATCAGATTGTATCAAATTTTTCCCTACGACGCACCGTTTGCGACATATACGCGAAAAACCCAAAAGTGGACATTCTTTGTGGAGGGGCACAAACTATCTCACCTTCTAGACGTCAGGACTTTTAGTATGTTTACCTTCTAAGCACCCTACACAAGTTTATGATGGATTCGCTTAGGTCCCTGCTCACGCACTCTACACATCTTTTATTGACTGGACTAAACGTAAACACACAACGGAAAATGGTAAGCCGAAAAGAATAATAAGTATAATCTTTCACAAAATACATCAGAGGTAAGAAAGGAAATCTACTATTTAATGTATAGTTAAATGCTGAGGTAAGAACCTCTAAAACATATGTATAAATTACGTTAAAAACTAGACCTTAAATAATTTTGTACAAATTCATACATTTTACAAAATAAGACGAGATTGAAATCAATAAACTTAGATTCGTTATATTGAGTAAATATTATTTAATAAATAACAAGATGCTGCGATAAAAATAACACTGTTATAACAGAAAAGACAATAAATATAACACTTTTGAAGCATCATTAAAACAGGGCTAATGGAAATAGTGGGAAATAGTTTCATGTAAGAAATGCTCTATAACTAAACTCACGTGTTTGTTGTCGAGCTTGAGGGCATCCTCATCTCGGCATCCCAGTGTTCGCATATATTTCAAGTAGGTGGTGGTGATCGGCAATGAGTAATCGATGTCCCCCGCCATGAGCATCCTCCTTTTCTTCTGCGGCTCGTCCTGTTCCTTCTCGATGCCGTCGATTGGAGACCAAAGTTTAGGGGTCTCCGATAAATTGTTGAGATGTCTCTTTTTTGCCGGGCTCCTAGGGGGATCACGTGATGTAAGATTAGACACGTCAAGCGGGTTGCTAGATCTCTTGGGTTCAGAAGTGCTCGTTTTTAACACACCCTCTTTTTTCGGAGGGCTCTGGATTGCGTCTTGTTGCGAAGTTGATAAGTGGTCAACATTAGGACTTTGACAAGTCCTGTCCAAGTTCGGTATTTCTTGGGGGATTTGAGTCGCCGGTGGCGGCACTAAGGGGGCCGCGGGATGCAGCAGAGGCAAAGTAGGGCTGGGGCTGGGCGTGGGGAGGACCGAGGCAGGCGACGGCGAACGGGGATGCTTCTGACATTCGGTACAGCCGAGAAGGAAACGTGTGACGGCTTCTCGTGGCAGAAAAGCGTACGTCTCTGTTATCTGGAATGGAAACAACGGAGACTGTTAACGCGAATTTCCAATGGTTTTTAGTATGCAAATCGCTACAATTCAATGCGATGTAAAGGCGTCGCGTCGGATTTTCAAGTTATTATGGCAATGGCTATATATTTTTCGCCCCGAAAGGGCTCTGGAATGGGCAATGTTTTTAATTTAATAACCAGATGCAACTAATGACGCTCAAAAATATTTATATATCTTGATATAATCGATAAATATACACTTATGAAGCATTAAAATTAAAATGTATGTAATCCGCACAGAATACATACAAATATCAGGCATCAAAAAATTAAATTTTATCATAAAATTTAACTCACTTTTGGTGGTGAATTAGGTAAAGATAAAATAAATTCCAGACTACGTTGGGCTGACATATTACTTCAGTATTTTCTGGGCGCATAGGAGTTCGCAAAAGCGATTTTAATTAGTGAAAAGGAAACTATAGAATATAAATACTTTAATTAAAAAAAATGAAGTATATATAACATACATATATGGATATATGAACGCTAAATACAACTGAAAGTTTTAAAATTAATAGAAATAAATTAGAAATCGAGTAAATTAGAATTACTAAAATAAATTAGACATCTATAGAGGATGATGATACCAGATTGGTCTAGACTTGTTTCCAAGCAATGAGAAGCATACATCCATTTTATGATCATTCAGATATGCTACCATCATACCCACACTATTCCACATAGTTTAATTTGAAAGCCATCGCCCATATCAATATCACAAATATCAAAATTTAAAAGCTTAAATTTCGGTGAATGCATTTCAACTAAGATTGTCTGGAAACTAATTTTGTACAGTCCCAGATGAATTTGCTAAAAATAAATTGATGCAGCATGTCAACTTATTGAAAGGCCAAAACGATACTAGAAATTAAGTTAAAAAAATTGTTCAAAAATGTTCTAATGGGACTTCAAACCTCACTTCAAGAGTAACAAAATAACAATTTCATTTTCTATTAATAGCACCTAATGGGATAATATATTAAGTGTCATTCCTGGAAGAAGTATCGTAGGCTATACCTACAGAAGAAAAACTTGCACGGGCTGCCGTGACCAAAATCCTCGGTTATTCCCCAAGGCTACATTCAAGTAAAAGTCTATAGATTATGAAGATTAAGCAATATTTTCAAATGAAAAAAAGTTTCACAGCGCTGCGTTAGTCGGGAAAACGATGTTCCGTTTTTATCTCCTAATGTTCGTTTTCGATTAATCCTCCTTAAAAATGACAAGTGACTAATGCTTAAAACTTTTAAAAAAAATTAATCAGTAATATATTTGAAATATGGGTATCTAATTATTTATACCTGAAAAATCCAACATACTTGAATTATTTTACAGATTTCATTGATAAGTAAGATAAGTGTTTTTGGTTACTGTTTAGTAGATGGCGCTGTTTATGATTAGAGATATATAGAGATATATATCTCTATATATCTCTATATATATATATATAATATATATATATATATATTTATATATATATATATATATATATATATATATATATATATATATATATAGATATATACATATATATATATATATATATATATATATATATATATATATATATATATATATATATATAAATATATATATATATATATATATATATATATATATATATATATATATATATATATATATATATATATATATATATATATATATATATATATATATATATATAAATATATATATATATATATATATATATATATATATATATATATATATATATATATATATATATATATATATATATATAGAGATATATAGAGATATATATAGATATATATATATATATATATATAGATATATATATATATATATATATATATATATATATATATATATATATATATATATATATATATATATATATATATATATATATATATATATATATATATATATATATATATATATATATATATATATATATATATATATATATATATATATATATATATATATATATATATATATATATATATATTTATATATATATATATATATATATATATATATATATATATATATATATATATATATATATATATATATATATATATATATATATATATATATATATATATATATATTATTAGATAATGTTGTTATAAATTTGAGAGGTGATTTATTTCAGTATGGTCATTTAATTAGTGTGTGTTTTTCTTGATTTGTATTATTCTGTCTTTATGATTGTGTTCTGTTTTGAGTATTTTTGTTTCATTAAAATTGAATTTATGATCTGTTTATTGAAAATATTTATTTAATGCAGTAGAACAATTTTTAGTGAATTTATGACCCCTAATTCTAGTTTCTAAGTATTGTATGGTTTGACCTATGTTTTTGGTCAATTGTTTCATGGGGTTTCATATACAATATGGGTTTTTCTATTTGTTACCGGGTCAGTTTTTAATTTAGTATGTGGTTTTTGTAAATTTTTGCATGCTTTATGGATATATTTGACATATTATATCCATGGTTTGAATATTTTGTTTATATTTTTCGGTAAATTTTCTATGTAAGGTAATAAAATAAATGTTTCGATTTTTCATTAAGCTAGGCACTGTTATAATGTTTTTGTATACGTTTCTTAAATGTTGAGTCTATAAGTTTTTGTGGGTGTTGTTTTCTTGTAATAAATTTTTTGCTTTACTTATTGTTTTTTTACGTGAAGTTGGGTCTGTTAGTTTGCTTGCACGATCGGCAAATCCAATAATTCTAAAAATGATTTTTTTTTTGGGAAAATGGGTGATGTGATAAAAAAATAGTGTTTCTTCCTGACCATGTGTCTTAATAGTGTACCATTCTGTAATTATATTTTTTTTATTGTTTAAAGTTAAATCAAGAATATTTATTTTTTTCAATTTCATTAATTGTAAACGTGAATGAAAACTATTGAATAAGTTTGTAATGTATTCGAGTTTTTCAATCGCTATAACTGTAAGGCAATCATCTACGTATCTTAAAAAAAGATAAGTAAACATTATTTTCTAAAAACTGTTTCCTAGTTCCTCTAATTCTAAATTTACTATAACACTGGATATGATTGAGCCCATGTTCCCTTTAAATTCGGTGCCTTTTCGTAAGACAACGGACAAAATAGCATAATTTTGCGGTCGATTTGAGCATTTTTTAAATGACGGCCAACCCTTCGGCTTTTTGAACTTGTCCTTGTATAAATAACATCAAGGATGCCTCAATAATAGAAAAAGTCAAGTCTCAAATTTTAATTTTCATTCTAATTCAGTTTCAATTAAAAATTCAATTCCAAAATCAAGGATGCCTCAATGATGCCAAAAATGAACAAGTTCTCTGCCAAATTTAAATTTTACCGGGACCGCATTTTATCTTTTGGTGGGAAGATACTTTACCAAAGAGCTTTAGTGTCACAAAATAATTAGTTTTTTCTGTTTTAATTGCTTCTAGTGAATAGTTTTTCCATAAAATATTTTCGGTCATATTTTTCTCATCATTTTTATTATCTAAAAAATTACTTTAGATGGAGAACGGACATTAGGGGAAAACAAAATGAACCCCGAATAATAACCAGAATATCAATTCAATGACGACGTGCGGCGATGTCCGACAATATCATTTACGAGTATCTAGTCTCTTCATATTCCTCGCTTTTATTTACTGTACATGAACAATATGTAGAATTTATAATGCCTGGCATAACCCGCTAATAGTTTTCTATCAATGCAAAAACCCATAAGCTGCACTAAATACAGATATTTCACAATACATAATTATATTAACAACTTACTGTACGATAGGTCCTCTTTTGTCCAGCGTGTTTTCCGGGGCGCCCTTCAAGGTCGACATGGACATTGTATATGATATCAAAGAAGTTTTCTACCACGGCCACTTTTCTGTAGACTGGCTCACCAGTCGAATTCTGTAAAAAAAAATTCATCAGAGAGATGTCAAATAATTTACGATAGGAAAATAGCTATATATTCTACAATGTCATAAATATATAATTGATGCCTCCAGCATAGAAAGGTGCAACAGGAAAGCTACTAACTCAGGAATTTAACTCTCTGAATCTTAAAATAATCATCTTCCGTTAGGCGTAAAGATTCGTAAGAGTTCATCAGCGAAATTTTCTTGAATTTTTAATTTAAATCAGTACAAATAAATAAAATTGAAGTGTCTGTTTGTAATATCACAGCTTTTTACTCCTTTACTAACAAGCTTTTTAACAATTTTTAAAATTTCTATCGGTCTGTTTGTTCCGGCTAGGTAATCTCCAAAACGGATGGAACAATTTTGACGGAACTTTCACTGGGTCATAGCTGATAGCTGATAGTAAGGAGTAACTTAGGCTACTTTTATTTTAGAAAAAGATTTGCGGTTCCTGGAAAAAAAAAATTCATGAAATTGTGAATAAAATACGATTCCAATAGGATTTATAAGTCTACATCCAATATAATCCAAAGTAAACATTATTAAATAATTATTAACGTAAATTTCCCAAGTATTTTTACTGGCTTCTGAGTAACCCAGTATAGATAACCAATATAGAGACAAAAAGGACGGTTTACTGGGGACGGCTATTGCGGATGGTTATGTCTCAATGTGCGGCTTTAAACATAATTTTCTAGCAGTCAGATCACACTTTTTTGTTTGCTTAGTTCTTATCTTTATTTTTCTACCGTTCCGTTATCTTTAATTCAAATTTTTTCGTTACATCTCAAACACCAAAACACTTTTACTTTGCTCGACGCGCGTTTCGTAAACCAAGATGGCATCATCCGGAGACGATGAAAACTATTCTTGAACTAAAAAATATACCCTATTTATATTATTTTCATGATGACGTCATTAGTCACGCTTTAATATATAGCAGTATATACCGTATACCGTATAGCCCGCTTTACGCGTTGGACAGCAACTGATCATTGAAGCGTGGCTAATGACGTCACCATGAAAATAATATAAATAGGGTAGATTTTTTAGTTTAAGATTCGTTTTAATCGTCTCCGGATGATGCCAACTTGGTTATATATAGGTAATTTTATTTAGTTACTTTTGGTTAACTTTGATATTTAATTTTGTAGTAACCATAAATTTGAGTGGTTTTTGTTTGACATTCTGCAGCGCTACTAGAAAAGCTGATCCAGGATTTTCTATATCTTCAATTTTCATGGAATATATTTCATTTGCACGACAAGCTTCCATTATTCCCGTTATTAGTCCAAACTTAAAAATTAGTGGGGTAACAACAGATGAACAAACAAGTCTTTAACTTAATTTCTCACCTTTGTTCAAGATATGTATCATGGGATACTTTATTATGGAATTTATTTATTTCTTGTATTATTACCAACCAGAGTACATCCAACAGCGATTAAAGTGGGCAATAAACGTTTGCCTAAGCTAGCTCAGTGCAATGAAATAAAAAAAATTGAAATTAGTAAGTTCTATGGATACCGTAGTCACTAATTAACCGTGGACGCCACTGACTGTTCGCAACCAAGTCAGATAGTCCCCAATTATCCTGGGTATCGAACCTACTCTCGTCACTTTCTGTAATTTTTGAGTGAAAGAAAAATAAGAAACAATGTACTAGTAACTAAATTTAAAAATTTAGACTAAAAATTGTTTCAAAGGTTATACAAAAATTTGATGGAAGTTAGAGTGAAGTCAAATTACATACAAGATTGCATATAAATCAAATTGTATATTTATATGGACCGTATTGTACACATATCAAAGCAACACATATAAACATATATCTTTTATCAAAAGTACATCATATACCTTTAGGTACTTACTATTGTGTCGATGTCAAAGTGCACTATGATCTTCCCACAACCAATGTTAACCAGAAATAGGACTATACCTACGTAAACATATTCTCAAAATATCGAAAGTATACAGGTAAATGCATA
>CAXKVY010003569.1:0-21921 GCA_964058915.1 Tetropium fuscum | reverse complement strand
GTCGGTCCGATAGATACCATAAATCATGCTACGTGAAAATTTATTACCTCAGCACCGGGAAAAAAAGGCGCAACTCCACTTGGAATAAAATTGACGAAGCCATCGAAGAGATTACGGAATATTTAACAGAAAATCGTGACGAATGCCAATTTACTTTGGAGGAATGGATTGCTCAAATTAAAGGCGACCACGTGCCTTGTACCAGATCCATAAAGAAACGTTTAATAGACATTTGTGAAGACGATATTTTACGCCTAGGACTAAAAAAATGCGCCTTTGACTCTACCTCAGTGGTGGCGTGGAGAAGTGTCCACATGAAATGTACATTACAAATCTTATGTAGTAGTGAATATAATATGCATATTCAAGAATGAAAAGCGTCACCAAATATGTTTTCAAGTAAAAAGAAAAACTAAATGCGCTGCGATTGTTTTCTCTCCTATTACTCCATCTGGAAATGTCCATAATCATCTGGAAATGTCCATAATGATTGTTCCACAATTTCCACGTACACTAACACATTAAATATGATGAATGATATACATATAATATTTAAAAACATGTTGCAAATGAGTTTATAGTTGCAAAAAAAATGTCTGGTCCGAAAATGTTTGCCCCGTCCCGCGCATGATAACCCTTTCGGATACGACAAAAGTCATAAGGGACGAAGTTGTAACGCTCGTCGCGCCCTCTTCAAAGGACCTCGACTTTAGTCATATGTTAAAAGGAAGCCGAGATATTTAAAACACAATTTTTACCCTTTCTCCCCCCTCCCCCACCCACGCTGGGCATAAAAAATATAGAAAAGTGTGAATTTTTTGGATTTGTTTGTTGTTAGGGGGTATTTAGAAATGCACGCAAAAAATCAGCAAGGTAGGTTATGTCATAATACCATAGGGAAAATCTCCCTCTCTACTGTACTAATACATAGGTACATACTCAATATGCATGGAGTTTTTCTCTAATTGAATTCCGTAAGATTATTGATAATATTAAATACCTCCACTTGCACTCATCTATATCACCATATTATATATTATACGTCCACACAAATAATTTACGAAATATATTGGAATGATAGTTGAAAATCTACAACCAGTTCAGTCAACGAATGGCTCAAAAAGGGGTGTAGAGTGCGCGAGGGACCTAAGCGATTCCTTAATAAACTTTCAGGATAGTTTGGGAGTGAACATACTGACGTCTAGAGAGAGACTGTTGGGTTTTTCGTTTATATGTCGAAAACGGTGCATCGTAGGGAAAATTTATCTTATACGAAACGAAAGCTATTGAAATTGTCTCCAACCTTTTTATAACAAGACGTTTTTTTGAATTCGCAACGGTTTTCGCGCAACACGCAACGAAAAAGTAAAAATTTTCGAAAATAAGATTTTTAGATCATATTTTTCATCAAACATTCCTTTCCATATAGCACATAATGTTTCACGAACATTTTTTTTATCCATAGCGGATGGTTTTCGATCAAAACTTTTAAGTAAATTTATGTTCAAAAATGTTTTAAAAATATTTTTTGTCGTATGTGAAAAATAAATATTTTCAAGAATGTTTTCAGGACGTCCTAAAAATAACCAATTTACTCAATATATTAATATATTTCGAAGATCCCTAGGTAGGTGGGTTTTTAAGTGAAAAAATATATTGGCTAAAACATCACGTCATCACGTTACTTGGAGTCTCGGAGCCAAAGTGAAATAAGGCCACCAATGATGCTGACAACATTATCGTGAAGACTGGCGTGGAACAATCTACTCACAGTTCTGTGGCTGTCGTTGGTGAGGATGTGGACCTCGCTGTTCTTTTGATAGCATCCACTCCTCCCATCCAAGACATCCTGCCGCTGAAACCCGGTCAATGGAAAATCAAAACAATGGCACTGCCCACACAAGAGATGCAGCAGCATGATTTTGAACACATCCTGTTCTTACATTCATTTATCGGCTGCGACACAACATCTGTAACTTTTAGGAGAAGCAGGTTGGGCTTCTAAAATAATATTTGAAATCAGAAATCATCAAGGAAGCGGCAGTGATCTTTGCTGCTGCACCAAGGATTATCGTAGTGGCAAATGTGGATGCCGGAAAGAAATGCTGACCTGTTCTGGATTGCCACCAGAATTACCTCAACGGCGTGTCTATTTACGATGAGGACGACGATGTAGACGACACATACGGGCACAGAGGGGGCTCAGCAAGAACCACTGAACCACTGAAGATGAGGATGCCATTGACGAGGAACCCTTACCAGTCACTCATGGCCAAAGAGGATGAAAACGTGAAGCCAGAGAAATTTGAGAGTTTGATATTGAAGTTATTAATAGTAAGAACAATGAGAATTATTGTGACTTTTTTTTATCATCTTTCAAATATAGAGTGTTAGGCGCTTCGTTGGACAAACGGGGAAGAGAAATAGGTGGGACCGTCTGCTACTTACTCAGCCCCAATAATTAGTTTTTGGCCTTATGGTTTTGGAGAAAATAATTTTACCATTTCTAGAGAAAATACCGAAATTCATTCCATATGTTATTTTATTCTTATCTTGACTGTCAGTGTGTTCTCCTAAAATTGATATTTGATGCGGATAATTACTAGAAGAAAAATTACGGTCACCCAAAGTGTCTTAAAGATACGAAAAACCATAAGCCCAACAACGAATTATTAGGGCTGAGTATGTGGCAGACGGTCCCCACTTTTTGCTCCTCCACTTTTGTGTCACCCCTGTATATACATATTATGTATATATATTCTAGAAGGGAATAAGGGATTTTCTCTCCAAGATGAATAGTTTAGACGATATGAAGGAATGTTTGATGTCAAATGTGAGGTAAAAGTTTTATTTTCCAAAATTTTCACTTTTCCGGTGAGTGTGGCTCGAAAACGGTTACAAATTAGAAAAAAGTATATAGAATGAAGCTTGTAGATAATTTTAAATGCTTGCATTTCGTATCAGATTGTATCAAATTTTTCCCTACGACGCACCGTTTGCGACATATACGCGAAAAACCCAAAAGTGGACATTCTTTGTGGAGGGGCACAAACTATCTCACCTTCTAGACGTCAGGACTTTTAGTATGTTTACCTTCTAAGCACCCTACACAAGTTTATGATGGATTCGCTTAGGTCCCTGCTCACGCACTCTACACATCTTTTATTGACTGGACTAAACGTAAACACACAACGGAAAATGGTAAGCCGAAAAGAATAATAAGTATAATCTTTCACAAAATACATCAGAGGTAAGAAAGGAAATCTACTATTTAATGTATAGTTAAATGCTGAGGTAAGAACCTCTAAAACATATGTATAAATTACGTTAAAAACTAGACCTTAAATAATTTTGTACAAATTCATACATTTTACAAAATAAGACGAGATTGAAATCAATAAACTTAGATTCGTTATATTGAGTAAATATTATTTAATAAATAACAAGATGCTGCGATAAAAATAACACTGTTATAACAGAAAAGACAATAAATATAACACTTTTGAAGCATCATTAAAACAGGGCTAATGGAAATAGTGGGAAATAGTTTCATGTAAGAAATGCTCTATAACTAAACTCACGTGTTTGTTGTCGAGCTTGAGGGCATCCTCATCTCGGCATCCCAGTGTTCGCATATATTTCAAGTAGGTGGTGGTGATCGGCAATGAGTAATCGATGTCCCCCGCCATGAGCATCCTCCTTTTCTTCTGCGGCTCGTCCTGTTCCTTCTCGATGCCGTCGATTGGAGACCAAAGTTTAGGGGTCTCCGATAAATTGTTGAGATGTCTCTTTTTTGCCGGGCTCCTAGGGGGATCACGTGATGTAAGATTAGACACGTCAAGCGGGTTGCTAGATCTCTTGGGTTCAGAAGTGCTCGTTTTTAACACACCCTCTTTTTTCGGAGGGCTCTGGATTGCGTCTTGTTGCGAAGTTGATAAGTGGTCAACATTAGGACTTTGACAAGTCCTGTCCAAGTTCGGTATTTCTTGGGGGATTTGAGTCGCCGGTGGCGGCACTAAGGGGGCCGCGGGATGCAGCAGAGGCAAAGTAGGGCTGGGGCTGGGCGTGGGGAGGACCGAGGCAGGCGACGGCGAACGGGGATGCTTCTGACATTCGGTACAGCCGAGAAGGAAACGTGTGACGGCTTCTCGTGGCAGAAAAGCGTACGTCTCTGTTATCTGGAATGGAAACAACGGAGACTGTTAACGCGAATTTCCAATGGTTTTTAGTATGCAAATCGCTACAATTCAATGCGATGTAAAGGCGTCGCGTCGGATTTTCAAGTTATTATGGCAATGGCTATATATTTTTCGCCCCGAAAGGGCTCTGGAATGGGCAATGTTTTTAATTTAATAACCAGATGCAACTAATGACGCTCAAAAATATTTATATATCTTGATATAATCGATAAATATACACTTATGAAGCATTAAAATTAAAATGTATGTAATCCGCACAGAATACATACAAATATCAGGCATCAAAAAATTAAATTTTATCATAAAATTTAACTCACTTTTGGTGGTGAATTAGGTAAAGATAAAATAAATTCCAGACTACGTTGGGCTGACATATTACTTCAGTATTTTCTGGGCGCATAGGAGTTCGCAAAAGCGATTTTAATTAGTGAAAAGGAAACTATAGAATATAAATACTTTAATTAAAAAAAATGAAGTATATATAACATACATATATGGATATATGAACGCTAAATACAACTGAAAGTTTTAAAATTAATAGAAATAAATTAGAAATCGAGTAAATTAGAATTACTAAAATAAATTAGACATCTATAGAGGATGATGATACCAGATTGGTCTAGACTTGTTTCCAAGCAATGAGAAGCATACATCCATTTTATGATCATTCAGATATGCTACCATCATACCCACACTATTCCACATAGTTTAATTTGAAAGCCATCGCCCATATCAATATCACAAATATCAAAATTTAAAAGCTTAAATTTCGGTGAATGCATTTCAACTAAGATTGTCTGGAAACTAATTTTGTACAGTCCCAGATGAATTTGCTAAAAATAAATTGATGCAGCATGTCAACTTATTGAAAGGCCAAAACGATACTAGAAATTAAGTTAAAAAAATTGTTCAAAAATGTTCTAATGGGACTTCAAACCTCACTTCAAGAGTAACAAAATAACAATTTCATTTTCTATTAATAGCACCTAATGGGATAATATATTAAGTGTCATTCCTGGAAGAAGTATCGTAGGCTATACCTACAGAAGAAAAACTTGCACGGGCTGCCGTGACCAAAATCCTCGGTTATTCCCCAAGGCTACATTCAAGTAAAAGTCTATAGATTATGAAGATTAAGCAATATTTTCAAATGAAAAAAAGTTTCACAGCGCTGCGTTAGTCGGGAAAACGATGTTCCGTTTTTATCTCCTAATGTTCGTTTTCGATTAATCCTCCTTAAAAATGACAAGTGACTAATGCTTAAAACTTTTAAAAAAAATTAATCAGTAATATATTTGAAATATGGGTATCTAATTATTTATACCTGAAAAATCCAACATACTTGAATTATTTTACAGATTTCATTGATAAGTAAGATAAGTGTTTTTGGTTACTGTTTAGTAGATGGCGCTGTTTATGATTAGAGATATATAGAGATATATATCTCTATATATCTCTATATATATATATATAATATATATATATATATATTTATATATATATATATATATATATATATATATATATATATATATATATAGATATATACATATATATATATATATATATATATATATATATATATATATATATATATATATATATATATATAAATATATATATATATATATATATATATATATATATATATATATATATATATATATATATATATATATATATATATATATATATATATATATATATATATAATATATATATATATATATATATATATATATATATATATATATATATATATATATATATATATATATATATATATAGAGATATATAGAGATATATATAGATATATATATATATATATATATAGATATATATATATATATATATATATATATATATATATATATATATATATATATATATATATATATATATATATATATATATATATATTTATATATATATATATATATATATATATATATATATATATATATATATATATATATATATATATATATATATATATATATATATATATATATATATATATATTTATATATATATATATATATATATATATATATATATATATATATATATATATATATATATATATATATATATATATATATATATATATATATATATATATATTATTAGATAATGTTGTTATAAATTTGAGAGGTGATTTATTTCAGTATGGTCATTTAATTAGTGTGTGTTTTTCTTGATTTGTATTATTCTGTCTTTATGATTGTGTTCTGTTTTGAGTATTTTTGTTTCATTAAAATTGAATTTATGATCTGTTTATTGAAAATATTTATTTAATGCAGTAGAACAATTTTTAGTGAATTTATGACCCCTAATTCTAGTTTCTAAGTATTGTATGGTTTGACCTATGTTTTTGGTCAATTGTTTCATGGGGTTTCATATACAATATGGGTTTTTCTATTTGTTACCGGGTCAGTTTTTAATTTAGTATGTGGTTTTTGTAAATTTTTGCATGCTTTATGGATATATTTGACATATTATATCCATGGTTTGAATATTTTGTTTATATTTTTCGGTAAATTTTCTATGTAAGGTAATAAAATAAATGTTTCGATTTTTCATTAAGCTAGGCACTGTTATAATGTTTTTGTATACGTTTCTTAAATGTTGAGTCTATAAGTTTTTGTGGGTGTTGTTTTCTTGTAATAAATTTTTTGCTTTACTTATTGTTTTTTTACGTGAAGTTGGGTCTGTTAGTTTGCTTGCACGATCGGCAAATCCAATAATTCTAAAAATGATTTTTTTTTTGGGAAAATGGGTGATGTGATAAAAAAATAGTGTTTCTTCCTGACCATGTGTCTTAATAGTGTACCATTCTGTAATTATATTTTTTTTATTGTTTAAAGTTAAATCAAGAATATTTATTTTTTTCAATTTCATTAATTGTAAACGTGAATGAAAACTATTGAATAAGTTTGTAATGTATTCGAGTTTTTCAATCGCTATAACTGTAAGGCAATCATCTACGTATCTTAAAAAAAGATAAGTAAACATTATTTTCTAAAAACTGTTTCCTAGTTCCTCTAATTCTAAATTTACTATAACACTGGATATGATTGAGCCCATGTTCCCTTTAAATTCGGTGCCTTTTCGTAAGACAACGGACAAAATAGCATAATTTTGCGGTCGATTTGAGCATTTTTTAAATGACGGCCAACCCTTCGGCTTTTTGAACTTGTCCTTGTATAAATAACATCAAGGATGCCTCAATAATAGAAAAAGTCAAGTCTCAAATTTTAATTTTCATTCTAATTCAGTTTCAATTAAAAATTCAATTCCAAAATCAAGGATGCCTCAATGATGCCAAAAATGAACAAGTTCTCTGCCAAATTTAAATTTTACCGGGACCGCATTTTATCTTTTGGTGGGAAGATACTTTACCAAAGAGCTTTAGTGTCACAAAATAATTAGTTTTTTCTGTTTTAATTGCTTCTAGTGAATAGTTTTTCCATAAAATATTTTCGGTCATATTTTTCTCATCATTTTTATTATCTAAAAAATTACTTTAGATGGAGAACGGACATTAGGGGAAAACAAAATGAACCCCGAATAATAACCAGAATATCAATTCAATGACGACGTGCGGCGATGTCCGACAATATCATTTACGAGTATCTAGTCTCTTCATATTCCTCGCTTTTATTTACTGTACATGAACAATATGTAGAATTTATAATGCCTGGCATAACCCGCTAATAGTTTTCTATCAATGCAAAAACCCATAAGCTGCACTAAATACAGATATTTCACAATACATAATTATATTAACAACTTACTGTACGATAGGTCCTCTTTTGTCCAGCGTGTTTTCCGGGGCGCCCTTCAAGGTCGACATGGACATTGTATATGATATCAAAGAAGTTTTCTACCACGGCCACTTTTCTGTAGACTGGCTCACCAGTCGAATTCTGTAAAAAAAAATTCATCAGAGAGATGTCAAATAATTTACGATAGGAAAATAGCTATATATTCTACAATGTCATAAATATATAATTGATGCCTCCAGCATAGAAAGGTGCAACAGGAAAGCTACTAACTCAGGAATTTAACTCTCTGAATCTTAAAATAATCATCTTCCGTTAGGCGTAAAGATTCGTAAGAGTTCATCAGCGAAATTTTCTTGAATTTTTAATTTAAATCAGTACAAATAAATAAAATTGAAGTGTCTGTTTGTAATATCACAGCTTTTTACTCCTTTACTAACAAGCTTTTTAACAATTTTTAAAATTTCTATCGGTCTGTTTGTTCCGGCTAGGTAATCTCCAAAACGGATGGAACAATTTTGACGGAACTTTCACTGGGTCATAGCTGATAGCTGATAGTAAGGAGTAACTTAGGCTACTTTTATTTTAGAAAAAGATTTGCGGTTCCTGGAAAAAAAAAATTCATGAAATTGTGAATAAAATACGATTCCAATAGGATTTATAAGTCTACATCCAATATAATCCAAAGTAAACATTATTAAATAATTATTAACGTAAATTTCCCAAGTATTTTTACTGGCTTCTGAGTAACCCAGTATAGATAACCAATATAGAGACAAAAAGGACGGTTTACTGGGGACGGCTATTGCGGATGGTTATGTCTCAATGTGCGGCTTTAAACATAATTTTCTAGCAGTCAGATCACACTTTTTTGTTTGCTTAGTTCTTATCTTTATTTTTCTACCGTTCCGTTATCTTTAATTCAAATTTTTTCGTTACATCTCAAACACCAAAACACTTTTACTTTGCTCGACGCGCGTTTCGTAAACCAAGATGGCATCATCCGGAGACGATGAAAACTATTCTTGAACTAAAAAATATACCCTATTTATATTATTTTCATGATGACGTCATTAGTCACGCTTTAATATATAGCAGTATATACCGTATACCGTATAGCCCGCTTTACGCGTTGGACAGCAACTGATCATTGAAGCGTGGCTAATGACGTCACCATGAAAATAATATAAATAGGGTAGATTTTTTAGTTTAAGATTCGTTTTAATCGTCTCCGGATGATGCCAACTTGGTTATATATAGGTAATTTTATTTAGTTACTTTTGGTTAACTTTGATATTTAATTTTGTAGTAACCATAAATTTGAGTGGTTTTTGTTTGACATTCTGCAGCGCTACTAGAAAAGCTGATCCAGGATTTTCTATATCTTCAATTTTCATGGAATATATTTCATTTGCACGACAAGCTTCCATTATTCCCGTTATTAGTCCAAACTTAAAAATTAGTGGGGTAACAACAGATGAACAAACAAGTCTTTAACTTAATTTCTCACCTTTGTTCAAGATATGTATCATGGGATACTTTATTATGGAATTTATTTATTTCTTGTATTATTACCAACCAGAGTACATCCAACAGCGATTAAAGTGGGCAATAAACGTTTGCCTAAGCTAGCTCAGTGCAATGAAATAAAAAAAATTGAAATTAGTAAGTTCTATGGATACCGTAGTCACTAATTAACCGTGGACGCCACTGACTGTTCGCAACCAAGTCAGATAGTCCCCAATTATCCTGGGTATCGAACCTACTCTCGTCACTTTCTGTAATTTTTGAGTGAAAGAAAAATAAGAAACAATGTACTAGTAACTAAATTTAAAAATTTAGACTAAAAATTGTTTCAAAGGTTATACAAAAATTTGATGGAAGTTAGAGTGAAGTCAAATTACATACAAGATTGCATATAAATCAAATTGTATATTTATATGGACCGTATTGTACACATATCAAAGCAACACATATAAACATATATCTTTTATCAAAAGTACATCATATACCTTTAGGTACTTACTATTGTGTCGATGTCAAAGTGCACTATGATCTTCCCACAACCAATGTTAACCAGAAATAGGACTATACCTACGTAAACATATTCTCAAAATATCGAAAGTATACAGGTAAATGCATATTCAATTTAGATTTGGAAATAAACATACCGTAGTACCTATTCATACACTATGAAAATTAATTTAGGTAAAGTCAAGTAGAATGAGAGCGTAAAGGATAGTTAATCATTATCTATATGTGCATACTATAGCAGTATCAAGAATAATTAAGAGTCCGCTTAAACTAATTGTAGGGGTAAATATTAATAATAAACCTCCTATCGAGGTCCCATCTTTAGCCAAGAATATTGACGCTTAAACTAATCTTATTTGAGTGGTAGCAAGTGGTCCAGTAAGGTGGGTCTCTCCAGCAAGTCTACGTATGTAGTTGTTAGATTTCAACTGGGTGGAGGTAAACCCAACCACGGTTTGAGATACTACAGAGGAAGTTCCCAAGATACCAGGTTACAAGTCCCAATGTTTCAAAGGTGCCCAGAATTACAAGATGTCAAAGTTACAAGATGTCAAGGTTACAAGGTGGAGTGACCCACACTCGACAGAAGAAGCTGAGTTGATGGAAGCTGCTTCGAAAGGTTGGACTAGGCTGGACATCACTAGGAATTTAACGCAACGCAGGCTCTAGAGAACACAAAAAGGAGGAAATAGAAAATGGCCTCATGGCAACAAAAAAAAATCTCATACCTATTTCAAAAAGTTGAAACCGATATACCATCGAATGTGTGCGGTTAACAAACCTCAAAAACACACCACAGTGATTTTCTTATTAAATCCCACATATCGTGGAAATAACAACGTATTTATTCTTATAAGAAAACACTTTTTAACTTGAAATATGTCGCGTTAACACTCGTTCGCAAAAAGAAAAAGGAAAGAAAAAGTGGCTTCATCCTACATGCCCAGACAATGGCAATCAGGTCATGTGTCGTTACTAAACACAATGTGTTGACACTAAACTTGTGGTGTACACTTGTTGTCACTAAACTTGTGACATACATGCCTTGAGATCTAATAATAAATGTTAAATGAAGAGAGCCGTCGATTTCCCTAATAGATTTAATCAAAATTATGTACCTACAACGACCTTCTGATATCTAAATGGTCAATTGACAAAAGTGAACGTAACAGTGTAGTAAATGTTCTGGCTTGAAAACCTTCGGATTTGCACTAGAAAAGTGTGTGGAATTTGGCATAATGTTCTGTCTTTATCCGTTGCTTTAATTATATCAAGTGTACTTACTAATTATATCAAGTGTACTCTTCATAGAATAAATTGTCCATAATGAGGAGGGTTTATATTTCTCTGATAATTCGAAAATGAATTAACTTTTTTAGCAAGTCTCAAATTCATAAAAGATTTATATACTGACATGTAGTCTCCTTTAGTTTATTTTTCAGTTAGTAGTTTCAGTAAATATAATGATGTTCCTTAATCCGTTTCCTTAATCACTGAAGGCGTATGTACCTATAATTTCATGTTCACCATCATTATTCATTTTACCTTCTCTCTGAATAACACAAATTTTTGAATGTAAAATACCATTTTATTTCAAAAACGCAGCATATACTTTGACAATTGGACAAAAGACAGTGTCTCTCTTTGCCTGACAGGTCATAACCTACTAATATATTTTGCAAAATAAGACTGACTATTTTCATAAAAATAAAGGTTTATTTTTAAATAATTTAAAAATTATCGTTTAAGTTTAATTAATTGTCGTTAATAACAAATTCTAAGCAATTATGTTTGACAAGTATCGCAAATATAACTATAAGTTAATAAAACTTCGTCGAGAAAGGTTATCACTAATATTTATTCCACTAGATTGTACCAGTGAATTATGAAATCATTAATCACCGCAGTAAATTATGAGTATAATAATACTTAAGGAAAGAGACAGATAATATACATATTCTTTAGTAGTCGTGGATGAGAGTATATTATACAACGAACAGTAATTAACGACAGTCATTATATTAACGCAGGGCGATCTGATTTATATTTTGGACGCTCCCAGAAAAAAGTGTATAACAGTTGAGAATTCCTAAATAATCATTAATTTGTTAAATTATTTGATGAAAAATTTATTTTATTGAAAAGAAAATTTAATCTCTTGATGATGATTAGCAAAATAAGCGTAGAGCAGCAGTACTTCGGTGTTAATAAAAAGCTGCGTTTGCTTTTTTCTGCGGAAGTTCCGAGCCATCTCTTCAAGACAAAAAAATTGTAATAATTTAGCATTTATAAAATTAATGGATATCGATTTACACTTTTTGGATCAAAGAGACTTGGACTTTAATTTTGTAAAATGGCATATCAAGTCGTACTGTATTAATAGAATAATTAGTTACTTTAAAATAGAAACTAAAAGAAAGCCACAAAGGTGCACAACGCTGAAAAAAACTAAAGAAATATAAGATATAATTTCCTTTTCCTGCAGATGAGCAATACGGGTAGGGCAGTCTCAAATAATAAGGGTCGATAAGAGAAATTCAAAAAAAGTCGGCTTGATGTATCTACGTCCTATTTCCACTCCTATGGAATAGTGCTCCGAGATACGGTCACGAGGAACGAATGGTGTGGGGTTGGGAGGGTGCAAGGCCGGATATTCCGGAGGTCTGCAGGGTTGAGGATGATTCGGCACAACTTCGCCAGCCGGAGTATTCAGCTGAGGGTAACCAGGGATATAAAACCAGCGCAAGGGGTGTGGGTGAGACTCACCCTACGCAGTGGTGCAACTCTAGAGTTGGGGCCGGAGAGAGGATTCAGTGCTCGACCTTTCCTACACAAAGGAAAAATTTCCACCCTCTTGCCAGCCCGCTGTTACTATGGTTTTAACCCATCGAGCAGGTGAAAATCACAAAAAACTCACTTAATGCGTCTTGTATTTTGTCAAGTACTATACCGGCTTATAATATAACAGAAAAGTTATAAATTTCACAGACTGTGTTACATACTAAACACCCATGGTCAATTGTATTTGTAGAATACTAATACAGAAATATTATTTAGGCAGTATCATATAATTATCAAAGCATACTTTCTTACTTAAAAATCATTGAAAATATGTACCGGGTGATTTATTAACAGGGGACGTAGACCATATCTCAGGAACTAGTATGTCATAGAAGGTTGGGAAAAAGTAAACTATAAAAAAAGTGGATCGGAGAAATCGTTGAAAGATGATACAGTAACGTTAAATTAGAAAGATTAAATATTTCCTTAATTTGCTATGATAACGTATATTGCAAATATTATGTTCTTGTTTTATAAGTTTTATAAGTTATAACCGAAGAGAATATTTTTCGGTATTATTCTGTTATTATCAACAAATAATATAACATTACTTGTTATATTATTTGTTTTAATAAAATTAAACTACGACTACATCCTCATAGTGGGATAGCTTAACGTCGAACCTCCCGTTAATGTAGACACACCGGAGAAAAGCACCAATTTTTTTCAAAAACTCCTCCGTCGCCATCTTGGATTCCTTAAAACATTTTTGCAAATGTGCCGAAAGTAAGATAATTGTCCTCCCATGTGATGATTATGCCGAAGTTATTCTTCGAGTAACTGATAGGTCCAAGTCATCATGAGGAAGCAGACACCAGACTCATTAATTATCCACTTATAGGATGCACTTTTGAACGACTATAGTAACTGTATGGTGCGTATTGCTGACACGGACGTAGTGGTGATCCTCATTGGCAAGTTCCACCATCTGATGCCCGATGACCTTGTGTGCAGATTTGAAGATTGGTGTTGCTTTTGGTACAGGCAAAACATTTATTTATATTGACATTAATGCTATCTAAAAGACATTATTGATCCTCCCTGTATTCCATAGTTTTACGGGATGTGATAACACATCATCATTTTCTGGACGAGGCAATAATATAAATTGATATTGATAATGAAAATTTTAAGCTACTAGAATGCTTCACCGTGATATTGTATGATAAGAACTGTGGATTGGAAAATGTGAATGAAGCCGGGAATGAGTTGTTTTGTCAGAAGATTAAGTCAATGGAGAAACCTTCATCAACGAAGGAAACACTACACCAACACTCCAAACGGGACGTAATCAGGTCACGATAAACACCATAACGTTTCAAATATAGATATTTCAGAAATTTCCTCCGAATATGAAGTTTGGATGTGTGGTGTGTTCTTGGTAAATATGTGACCAAATAAGACTTGCATATTCTAATTGAGATCTCACGAACGTATAGTACAGTACATTTAGACAATCTACATTATCGACATCTTTGCACGATCTTATTATATAAATCCCAATGAAGGCATTGAAAATGAGGCAATATTATTTATATAGATTTCAAATAGATGTTTATTGTCAAATGTTACACCTAAATTTGAGGGA
This sequence comes from Tetropium fuscum, assembly GCA_964058915.1. Lineage (NCBI taxonomy): Eukaryota > Metazoa > Arthropoda > Insecta > Coleoptera > Cerambycidae > Tetropium > Tetropium fuscum. The sequence continues at coordinate 7,474 of CAXKVY010003569.1, read as the reverse complement.
TGAAAACATCGTTCATGTTGACTGGTATTAACGGTGTAGTTAAAGTTAACTGGTCTTAGTTTCCTTGTAAACGTCACAACTTTACATTTAGATACATTTAACTTTAATTTATTAGATTCACACCATTGTACTAGATGGTTTAAATTGTCTTGTAGCACCTTATAGTCCTGCATAGTGTTGATCTCCGTAAACAACTTGAAGTCATCAGCATATAAGAGAGATTTAATATTAAATTACACTACTAGGTCATTAATGAAAATATTAAAGAGCAGTAACCCCAAGATGGAACCCTGGGGGAAATAAATTTAGGTGATTCGAAGCACTTGTACTCAACACATTGTTACGCCACTGACTTTGTAAAATAAGTGCCTACTGTCCAGAACCCAAATACACTTTATTTGCTTCCAAACACAACAAGTCACAACTGTTTGCAATGATAAATTACTACTGAAAACTTTTAATTACTTGTTACTAGGTCTTGTCATGAGCATTCAAACTAAAACTGCCTAATGTCGCGATCGGCTGGCCCCTATATACTATTTTCAATATTCTGGAAAGTTCTAGAAGCTTCTAGATTATTCGATCCCATTCTAGATTGTTCTCACTTGTTCCAACTCATTCTAGATTATTCTCATTTATTCCATCCCATTATAATTTGTATACAAGTCGTGTCGAAGGGTTCCACATGTTCTTGCACCGCAACTATTCTAAATGGGGCCAGGGGCGTTTCTCGGTTATTTGAAGTCATAGAGGCTGAGACTTCGCCCTTGGGGGGTTGTATCTGGCACCCCCAGATGCGATGTTGCCACATCGTCGGGTGCGGTGTTGTCAGATTGCGCAGATTTTCCCTAGATCTAGGGAATTTTCATTACATCGTGCACAATCGCTCCTGACGATTCCGTAACTACATTTTAAATAATGATTTAAAAAACGGAACCAACGTGTCACTAAATCCAATTTTTTGCAAAATGATGTTGATGTGATCGATCTTGTCAAGACCCTTGAAAAGCCCGTATGAATTACGTCGACGTTCATAAAACCGTTTTAATTTTCCGAAATTATACCTTCTATACTACTATAAATCACCGTATAGAGAGTGATTTCAAAGACCTATTCCCATAATTCTGGAAATGTTCCAGAAAATATTGATATTAGTAGCGTGTGTGTCGGAAAAAATAAATCGAAAATTGTAAATATTTTGAACAAAATTACCTCCCCCCAGGTTTCGAGAATGCTGCGCACAATGGCCGCATTAGAATTTCTCTTTTGGGTTGTGCAACCCCTCAAAACGGCAGAAGAAACCGCCCCCTACAGAGATTAAACGCGCTTTAAAAGGTTTCTCTACGGAAAAAATACTTTTCCCCCGTTTTCGAGGATACTGGGCACGGTGGTGGTGTTCGATATCGAGCCCCTCCCCTACCAACCCCTCCACCGGCCAATGCTCGCCCCGAAAGGGGTAATTTTTTTCAAATAGCAGCGGGAAACACATTTACCTCCGTTTTCGAGGATGCTGAGCACGGTCGTGCTGTCGGATATCGCTTTCGACCCCTCCACAGGCCAATGCTCGCCCCCGAAAGGTGTGAATTTTGAGGGGATGCGCAACCCAAAAGAAAAATTCTAACACTGCCATCGTGATCAGCTTACTGGAAGACGGGGGAGGGAGGAGGTAATCTTGTTTCGGTGCAAAATATTTACATGTTCGTCCGACTGACACACGCTAGTATATTTATCAATAATGATGATATTTATTAATATAAGAAATAAAATTGTTGCCATTTGACCCCACCGGAATTATAGACAGATCATTTGGGAACTGTTGCCTTATTAGATTAAGATCATGTTGAAGAATTTCAATTATTTTGTAAACAAATATAATTGCTTCACCTTATCCAAATAACAATTACCCACCGTTGTTTGAGCGGGTGTAAAAAACGTACCGTCATTCAGATTTATTTGGTATCCGCACCGCTCGAACAGTTAATTAACAATTAATTACTTCTGCAATACAACACTTGTCCACAATCGATAGCGGCTCACAGTCAGCATATTATGCCAATATCCTTTTTAAATCGACTGTAATTGGCACGTTAGCTGAAGTTTCATATATATCGGCAGGCCAAAGCCCACATTCGTGTTCGTCGCGGATGTAACTCCTGTCGGTGGTTAGGCCTAGCCGGGCGAAGGGGACTGAAGGGTCCAGTTCACATTAGATCCGCACGAAGAGGGGCCGGAAGGGGCCCGCAGAGCCTGCAAACCCTGGGTGTCGACCGGCCACCGAACCCGCAGACACAAATAAGTACTTGACGTCCTGAGCCGGTTCAGTGCCTGTTCATTTAATATTTTTTTCTAGCTAGATGCGCCAAGATTTCAACCGATACTATTGACAACCACCGATAACACCATACATTACCGGGAACGGACATGAGTAATTGCATACATGCTGTTTGGTGTCAGGAAAGTAATAAGCCGTTTTCCTGCGATATAACCCATCGTCGGTTACATAAATCTCCATTTTGTACAAATTGCAATATTGTTTTGAGAAATAGCACTCAAGATTTTATGCAGATAATATCTATAGTATTAGTTTTATTAATATCAAGAAAGTGAACATTTTTGGGATATCAAAAATAATATAATATTTGTTTGATAACAAAAGGAAATTTTTTTCCTGGACATCTGTCCTAACATTTATAAAGCCAAAGGCGGATGTCACATAGTGAAGTAAAAACGTAACATTTTCAATTAAATAAAGCCTAAATATGCATTTTATCCTTAACATTCTCCATCGCTATCCACGTCAGCATCATCTGACAATAATTGATTACCACGGAGCAGATTTACGTAGAAAGATCTGCATGACTCTGGTATAAGTTTCATTAGTTCCATAAGATGCTTAAACTTCTTCTTTCGCTGGACGCAGTGTACAATTGGTTACGGGCAAATCCTGGGGAATTTTCAGGGGACGCAAACCGTCGTAAATCAATTTCCTTAAAAGCGTCGCTCTGAATATTTGTCTTATGAAACAATTTGCCAATATCATCAGAGGTATATACAGTTAAGATGCACACATTTGGAAATTAACATATTTTAACCATCTGATTTTCGTTTTCTCTGAACAAATGGACTTTCTCTAGATTCACCCATTGACTTTTTGCCTAAAGAACAAGGCTGTTTAAAATCGTTCAGTGTCATTTCATAACTTTGTATTTTCCACAAGTGCTGATAAATTGAGTCCACTCATGGGGAATACAATTGTCCATATAGGCCAGTCAATAGAGACGTGAAAACCAAAAAATTTAACATCAATAATTCTTAAATTTTTGAAATTAGGTGATGTGATAAAGTGGCAATCCAAACGAAACTTTGAATTTTGAAATCGAATTTTGAAACTGGATTCAAGGTCGGCAAAGAAAAGTTAATTTAAGTAATATCTCGACGAACAAAGAAGGTGTAAAAAATGCAAAAAAAACTTTTTTGAGTTTCTATCAATAATTAAAAATAGTGCAATGTTTATATAGTTTTGACTACAATACAAAAGTTTATTTGAAGAACCTACAAAATGAGCTATACCGCGAAAAAGGAGAGACAAGCTTTTATACTCGTATCATATAAATTGTGTAATGTAATAAATTGATGGGTTTAATTTAATTTAATAGCTATTTATGTAACCCGTTGGGAAAAGTAGAGGAGAGGTACCAAATATGGAATACTTGCCTTATATGGAATACTCCAAATTCATAGAAACCAATAGCGCAAACTCCGTAATGGTGACATGCATGACTAACACCAAACATACGCATGTCTTGACAACAGTTAGTTGGTGTCTAGAGTCCGTTTTGTTCATATTGTAGTCTATTCTGATTTTCTGCGAGTTTATACATTATATGCGCTAAGTGTTTGAAATTATACTACAAGTAGTCAATATTAACACTTAACATTTGTACCAAACATTATTGTATCCCTTAAGGTTCAAATTCCCATATCATAATATATTATTAACTTGTAGACAATAGATGAGTTTAAGCAACAAAGTAAAAGATATATGGAATATATAACCTAATATGGAATATTGTATGATTCCTATTATGGAATATTCCATAATAGGAAGATATATTTAAAAATGAGATGATTATGTGGAAGATCTTGGCGTAGACAGACCACAAAAAGAAGATGCCGCGTGTTTTTACTGCGATGGGAATTTTTCAGAAGATAGAAGAAGGGAAAAACGAATCCAGTGTATTGGATGCCAGCAATGGTGCCACATTGACTGTTCAGGTTCAGAAAGTGACCATTTAGTGTGTGAATTTTGCAAATAAACATGAAATAAAATATTTTTTGTAATATATATATTTTTAAAAACTTGTAAACTAAGTTACTTTTTGATAAAAAAATTTTTCTTCCTTTTTTTAAATAAACTGCATCCCTTACCTTTAATATTTTCTATATACAATATTAGGTGCCTATTCCATATTAGGTACCAAATGCTATTTTTTTTAAGATATTTTTTTTGAACACTGGGTAACAACTATTTTATTGTTCTTACTTTAATTCGATAAATATAAGACTATGACATGCTACAAAAAAATATTGACAACATATTGGTATTTATAGAATTTTTATAAAATATAATAACAAGGGTATTCCATAATTGGCACACCTCCTCTACTATTTTGTGTAACGAGCAGATTTCTGCTGAACGAGTGCTAGCGAGAGAAAGGATGCGAGTTAGACAAAATAGTGTTTCGAATAGTGTTTCCAACAAGATTTTTTCTAATTTTCACCAATTTTATATTTTATGGGAAGAAAACTCGTTTATACGTTTTATTTTATACGTTTAAAAACAATCCAGTAGGTTGTAACGGTGTGACAGTTGACAGTTCGTCACTTTCACATCTTGTCAGGTCTAAATAACCTACTATGAAATGAACTTTACACAACCAGATGCGTAATATTTTACTTTTCGTAACTGGCTCTGAAAAGTAAGACGTTTCCTAACGTCAAAGGGTTTTGAAAAGTCTCACTTTACATGTCAAAATTAGAAAAAGTTTTTTCTTCTTTTTAGAGCATTTAAATAAAACCTTGTTTTTAAAAATATTTTTTAGATAGATGGCTATAGATAAGAGATGGCACGTTGAAATATTTCCAACTCTTACCGCTACGAGGCAGTGCACTTTCTGTCAGTCTGATAGCTGTGATCGAGCACGCGACTCTGTGAAGGAATCTGTTGTAATAAACGTAAATCATTTATCATTTTATTTTTTAGCATGGCCGAAAACATTTATCGGTATAGTTGATTTAACGATAGAAAATCTAATTTGACAGCAATATTTTTGACATCAACACCAACCCATAAAAATTAATAAACTAAAATGCATCATTTCTCAAGAGCGTTACCAATTTTTAACGGCCATATCGCGAACTCATACACATAGCATAACCAGAGAACAGTGTTCTCTGGTTATGCTATTGCTGGTTATGGGCATAACAGCATAACGCATAACCTATATTTTTAAGACTTGTTGCTTGTTGCCCGTGTTGGTTCTTGTGTTCCTGTTGACTTTTGTTTATTCAAATAGTGTTGTGCTTTATTATATTTTTTCCCTGTTTTACTTGTGTAAAGTTCATTATTATGGCTATAGATCATAACTATTGTGACAAAGACACTAATATTAATATGCAAGCTGAAGAACATGATTTATCACTTGTAAGTGTTTTCATTTTAATTTTCAGTATAAACCATTCAGTTCACTACCATCTAAGTAAATTACAACCAAATACACTCAAACAATCTATTAGTCTATTCATTTCCAACATAATTTTGCAGAAAAAATAGGTTACTAAAAATATAATGACAAATATCGAAATAGATTTTCTATCGTTAAATCTACTTTAATTGGTTACGAAACTGTTGACATGTATAGACATAGTTTTGTTCTACTACTTGGGGCTAGATCAACTAGGGTAAGTAATTGGCTATAGCATAACCTCAAAATGAGTTGCTTTTGTTCAGTTGTGCGGAAAATTCCGGGTGGGCCTTCTCTTCTATATATTTTATGAGTGATGGCCATATCTAACCATAACTGTTATTAGAATTTTTAATGGCGTGTTTGTCACTGATAAAGGTGTTGTAAAAAATGTACCAAAAAATAAATAAAAACAATAAAAATACATAGAAAAAATAATAAAAAAATATACCAAACACGAATCCACTACGGATACAGTGTATCATTTGCATACGTTGGGTACATGAAGACTGCACGGAATTTGATCAGAAGTGTCACACGTGTGGCGTCAAGACTAAACATGATGAAGAAAACACAAATTTGAGTATCGCGATCAATGGTAAAAGGAAGGGGAAAGGCAAGGGGAAAAGAAGCACGCCCTAAATTATATGACCATCTTACCTCAACCGCTATGGCCATCTCACCAGCACTACTATAGGAGAGTTAGCCACCGTAGTATTTTAGAAATATAATTTTTTTGTGTACATGTTGTTTTGAAGATATTATTTTGTTAAACTGAAAAAATAATGAATAAATATTCGATTAAACATTAATACGATGATTTATTTTGTTGTAGAGTAGAAAATATTACCTTGATGGCCAATAAAAACTATGGCCAACTATCCTAGACTTACCCTAATTTATTTATAATATATTTTTTACTTAGAATAATAATGATCTTTCTTATTCAACAGAAAAACACAAATAAAAGGGTTATTTATAAGCAACTTACAAATGTATTTCACGTATAATCAAGATTTATATTTTGTACCGATTTATACATTTTGTGTATAAATCGGTACAAAAGATCGGTAGAAAAGAATAAATCGGTAGAAAAAAAGTGTAGATGTTCTTTGGAAACGTGTACCTAGATATTTCTTGTAACTATTCGGAAAAATCAGTTTTTGTTCATTAATGGTGTTCATGTATTTGTGATTTGTGTTCTTTTGTAGATTAATTACTTCCTAAAAGAAATTTGTTGCCAAGAAAACATCGATTGTTCTCTACGCCCGTACGTGATATAATGGATTATCTCCCGCCGGATACACAGCCCAGTATCTGCTGGGGTCTGCTATTGCGAAGTACCAACAGGACATAGAATTATTTTATTTCTTACGTGAGCAATAATCGTAATAATTTGTCCCATTTTAAGTTCAGATAACGTGCTTTTACCATTAAGTTTTTTCAGTTTATTTCAGGTCGTTTTAGTTATGTTCAGTGTTGTTTTAAAGTTTTGAAGATATTGTTATTGCCATAGATTATGGAAGTAATAGGTTCAATAGGAAAATGTGTTTTAAAAATACCAATTAATTAATAATGAAGTTTGCTGGTTCGTCATAATTTTAAATAGCGAATAATACAAAATAACTCAACTGCTCAAAAATAGGATATATATGATCAAGTGATCTACTATTTGTACACTATTCTTTACCATAGGTACCTAAGTATAGATATTAATTTAGGTGTATCAT
>CAXKVY010003568.1:0-24525 GCA_964058915.1 Tetropium fuscum | reverse complement strand
ATCAGGATTAGATTCTTTATTTAAAACGTTCCACTCAGTATACAAAAGTTCGTTGTAAAGTTTTGTGAAGTTAGCTTTCTTGAGTTAGTTATTATTTGGTTTGGTCTGAAAGTTATGGTTATTTTGTATACAAAATAACCATAACTTTCGCAAATTCAATACTTATACCTGAATGATACTTGATCATATGTTCTTCATAAAACATTATACATTAAACAGTGCGTTAGAAACGTAACGGACAAATTCAATATTTCTAAGACTGACGTTTCTATCAAAAATCCTTGGACACGTCGATTTGTATTTTTAATTCCACTTATTTTGATGTAATAAACAGTAAGATGGCGCTTTAAGTGATCCGGATGTGACGACAACGATAATTTTTTAAATGGCAACATTATATGTTTCTGGAATTTTCTCGTAGACGAATTCTTTATGAGTTCGGCAATATAGCACACTTTATATTTATTTTGAGAAACAGAGGTTTAAACGAAATAATAAAAATTGAATCATGACAACTGCTGCAATAAAAGTAACAATTGGAAGAAGTGTGCTATGGCTCGCTTGAAATAAAGCACTAAGGGGACAAAAAGAAACAATAGAAATATTAATTATGATAGGCTACGGTGAATTAAAGAAGTTTGTAATAATCCAGATCGACGTGTTCAACTCTGCCTGGAAATGTTGAAGAGAATACGCATAAATCCCACTTTTCTAACAAATTCGATTTTATTTTCGGACGAGGTAACGTTTTCCTTACATGGTATTGTGAACAGGCAAAACTGCAGATGCTGAGATAGTGACACGCCAAATTGGGCAATTGAGGCTCACACTCAATATCCACAAAAAATAAGTGTATGGGCGGGTATTACAGGAAGTAGGATTTTGGGGCCATATTTCTTTGGGGGAAATTTAACCCTACGGTTAAAATTCCCTCAAAGAAATATGGTCCCTAAATCCTACTTCCTGTAATAAAATCTAAATAAGTGTCTACGCACTTATTTAGATTTTCTCCTTAACGAAATTACCCCCGCAGTTGCAGTATTATTGTTCCCAAATATTGACGATCCAGACCCCTTCATTATGCAGTAAATGTCCGTCAATATTTACACGAGGTATTCCCCTGGCGGTGGATTGGTCGAAGACGGCCTATGGAATGGCCTGCTCGTTCGCCTGATTTAACCCCATTGGATTTCTTCCTTTGGAGTTAATTGGAAAGGAAAGTTTACTCCCCAAAACCGAGGAATATATAAGGACTGAAGGAACGAATACGGCACGACATGAGGGCGGTGCCTCCGATTGTTTTAAATAAAGTTTCGGTTCGAGTACGGTCGACCTTTCGAGCATTTAATTTAGATTAATATTTATTTATACCTACGTTCCTATGACTTGTTGTATATTACATCAGGATGAGCGGAATTAAAAATAAAAGTAGACGTGTCCGAGAATATTAGATAGAAACGTCTTAAGAAAGATTGAATATATCCGTTACTTTTCTAACGCACTGTATATTACAAAGTACTAAGTCGAGTAAGATTAGGTTGAAAGGATTAGGAATATGGTTCGGTGATATCCCATTTCGAGTATGTTCCTCGGATATAGGTATGTATAATATGTAAATTTCTGATATGGAGGCAAAACTACAGCTATTTTATTAAATTTTATTACAATATGATCTCGATTGAATGCACCCTATTAAGATATAAATATGATTCCACCCATCAGGCGTCTCAAACTTCCTGGGCTTAATTTGCATACAGATTTATCCCAACCGAAATCACAGCTACTCGCAAATTGTTCCCGCGATATTATTTTATTACGACTTAGTTCGCCAAACTTTGCTCTAACAACCAACACCGAGATTATTAAACTAACTGCCTTATTTTCACTGTAGCTCTTTTTCAAAAGGAGACTCGGTTATGTGTAGACTGGTGTACAGCGCTAGGTAGCAGAGTGTTTGTTTTAGTCGTTTTGGTTTGAAATATTTGCAACTCCTTTTCCGAACTAAACACTCGGTACCTATAATAGGTATAATAATTATACTACCTAGTATAATATCAATTTGTTTTGTATTTAGATCTGTATAAAACAGAACGCATTAAAATTTTACTAACTCAGGCAAATACTAACTCAGAATAAAACCGATTACGAACAAGAACCTAATTACAGTGAATTATTTTCCGTTTCCTCGGCTGTGGCGGAACCGGAAGTTCCATTAAAATTTGACATTATTGATATTGCATTTTCTCTGTATCATAATTTCTCATAGCTTTTTACCCGGCTATCATTAACGTTTCAGCTGATAAACAAAAACAAGCAAACTCTGAACTCACCGAACCCGGTCACCGGTTTTTGTGACCGCGCCGAACCCTAGTCGAACTCATTTTTGGGGCCTGTTGACGTATGTAGCAAAGTATACACAATTGTGTCCTGTGGCTGGATAAAATATGATGCCGTAAAGGGTCCCGGCAGAAACTGTTGGCAGTGCTCGCAAAAAATATTAACATATCTCTACCTACCTCTGCGATGCAATTCGCTTTTGAATAATAGGCTTGTGTTATTTAACGAACGGGCAAAAACTCGCACCTACCACTGCTTTATGCTTCTTGCTGGGCCACAATTGTTTTAAATTAGTTTGAGGCAGAAGTTACCAGGGGCTAGGAAAAGCGAGTACATACACCCATATTATATATGTATTCAATTTGCGACACCGAATTAAGTAACTATTACTTTTTGAACCATGTATTTTATCAGATATATTATGTCTTCCCACGAACAGCAAAAAAACACTTATACTTTGTTGGTCGCGCGTTTCGCCAACCAAGTCGGCATCATTTGGGGACAATTGAAATGAATCCTTAAATAAGGGATCACCCTATTTATACCTCAATTATTTTCATGGTTCAGTGAAACTTCACACAGTGAAGGATGGCTCCTTTGTCACTATTCATACTGTTTTTACATTTTCCAATTTTTACGCTCTCAAATGCATCCAACTATATATTGGTTATATTTCTAACTAATCTTAAGTTACTATTATCTATTTTATGATTGTTCTCAAAAACATGTTGAGCAACACTAGACTTATCTGCTCTTCCATATTTTAGATGAGGCTCCTTAAACCAAGTTTTAATTTATCGTCTCCTTTTCCCAATGTTTTTTAATTACAATCACTACAATCAATTTCGTAAATCCCCGACCTTAGCTTTTAATCAATTTTATCCTTTATGTTGCCTAAAAGTTGTAATTTATTAAGCGATGTATGAATGACTGTCAAAACCACGTTTCTGAAAATCTTACTCAAACCATGAGTAAACCGGGGTTTGTATGAGATGGATACATATTTTGGATTATCTATGTCCTTTTGAACGGTCGTGGAATAACGACGTGTCCTTAAATTAACTATGTCTGGGGGATAACCATTACTCACATCTACATCCTAAATTAATACTTTTTTTAAACCACTCATTACGGAGAGGGAAGATTAATAAACGATGGACAAGTAAATTAAAACTCGTCATTTTGTGTTGATCATTTTGATTTGAATTAAAATTTATGTATTATTTTGCAAACAACAAATATTATACTTTACCTACTTTAAACGTTATTTTCTTTAAAATTATTTTCCATTTCGAATTTTCCATTTTTAAATATTTCGAATTATTTTCCAAAAATATCTATGATTAAAAACATCTGCTGTAAACAATGGTCACTGCATTGTTGGCGTTCAGAACGCCCTGTACATCTCAAAAAATAAGCAGATATTCGTATTTATAATACAAAAAAATAAAATTTTCCAAAATTACCCTACTAATAAATTAAATTACCTTGTCTTCTAGTAATTCTGGTAGTTCGACCGCGGATGTGGTTGAAAAGAAAAAAATATTTGTCAATTTACGGAAAAGAAAAATTCTTCACAAAAAATTCTGCTTGTATTTAAACCCATAAAATGTACTTTAATTTGAGTTTACATATAAAGGGTATCCGTTAGTACCAAGTAAGTAAAAGTGAGATAACTTTTTATCGCAAAACTTAGTAAAACACTTTGTTGTTATTGATTTTAAATGTTTAATATACAAAGGTGGTTATTTGAAAATGAGAGACTTTATAATTTTTTTTTTAAATCTTTTAATACTAATTTTGCACCATAACTGATTATACTTAAAAATATTACAGATAAAATTATGAGTTATTTAATAGAATTAATAAAGCAACTGTTATTCAACACAACTCGCTCCAACATCCACACATTTACTTTGCTGATAAACTCGCCGTACACATAGACTTATTAATTTATCTGATTACTTTCCTTTTTCTTTTTTCAAAACATCTAAATTATGTGGAAGGCCACCAGCGTACACTTTTTTGCTTCAAAATGCCCCATAAAAGAAATCCATAGGTAATCGGTCAGGTGATCTAACAGGCCATTCAATTAAACCGTATCTTCCAACCCATCTGTCTCCAAAATGCTAATTCAACCATGCACTGCTTTACCAGTCATGTTTAATGTCCTGGGGCAACCGTTTTCAAAGTAAATAGCACTAATAGTTCCGATGAATCTACAATTAAAAAGAACATACTTTGCATAAAGATGACCTTAGTAAATTGTTCACCCCTTACGAGATAAAAGTTTCCTTCACCCCTTCAAAGTTTCTAAAGAAATATGAAATAGCGGCTGTAATATGGAAACCAAAAAACCATAACACTCAAATTTTACACAAATTTTATACTAAGGCAGGTGCAACTTATCCACAACATTTACAACAGCCGCCTACCTAAATATTTTTTTGCTACAATCGTGTGTTGTAATGAGAATGAATTCTAATTTTTTTTAACAAACGGTTAGTTTTAGAGCAAGAAAGTTGAAATGGTAAAAGTTTCAAAATAAACCAGGCTATGTAATACGCATTTTGAATACTCAATATTTGTCAAACAAGTAAGTTGTTGCAAAAAATTACTTAGGGGATTCTTATTTCAACCCTTTCCAAGCGGCAGACATTTTCGAAAAATTATTGATAAGTTGCACATGCATTAGTAGAAAATTATTGTAAAATTTTACTGTTCTCGTGGTGAATACTATGGTAATTTTTATACAAAACGTGATATTTTAGCTGTTTATTCACGGATACATATGTTACTTATATTTAAAATGCCCATATATATTATATCTTTGACTCAGAAACTCTTTGTAAATAGTGTAAAAATCGGTTTAAACGCTATGAAGTAGTTTCACATTTCAATAATTCTGTATTGGTTACTGGATATTATTTATTTTATACGTATAATCGTATTTGCAGAGATGAAGAAGAAGAAACTTCAGATAGTATTTTCCAAAGGATTCGCTTGGATTACATTCTATTACTGTTACAAACTGAGCTGAGTATCCCGCTGTTATTTATTTGCTCCCCTATTGCTTTCCGAGACACTAACAAATAACTGAAAATATGAGTGTTCACGGTTTGGACGGCATATGAAAAGTAAATAAAATGCGGGTTACGCCATTTAAACATATAAGGATAGTTAATTCGATTGTTTCAGTTTATAAATCTTCCTCGTGAATGACGGATCTAACTATATACCGGATAATAATATTTACTTATCTTGCAGGATCAATTGAACTAACTGTATGAAGTCACTGCAGGATGGATATAACACCAACAAGCATAATACGTGATGTAGAACAAAGTCAGATCATTCGGATTACCATGTTCTCGGCTTTTGGAACTCTAACAATTTGCAACGTATGCCAATTTATAATTATTATAGCTGCAGAGTATACTTTGATAAATTAGTTTCCGCTGTTCAAAGTATAGTAAAACAAAGTTCGAGAACACTGTTGCAATTAGGCGTAGTGTACAAAAGTCCTTGTTAATCTGATATGCGTATGTAACGCAATAGATTGTACAAAAAAATTGTATTTTCACATTTTGGCAATACTTTTTATGTTTAATTTATAGCGACAGATACGTATGCAACAATGTGAATGACGATACCATATCATACTATAATATGTGGTGACATCGATTGCTGTAAATTATACACGTTGGAAAATTGTTATCAGTAGTTAAATACTATTCTGTTTATATTCTTATATACCGGGTGTCAACGAGATCACTTTCCAGCTGCCATTTCTTTATTTGGTGGTAACTGATCGAAATGAAGTATGTCACTTTCATATTAGAGATAAATCTATTTTTTTAATACGGATCGAACATAATATTTATTCACGGCTTTATGTGCATTTACCTATTTTGATGTTGCAGTATCTGAAAATGTATTAAGTATGCCATGGCAGACGGAAATATAAAAAACAATAATAAGTGGTATGTCTTCTCAGTTTGGCAGTTGTTATCAACATACCTTTTGAGTGTGATTTATTAAATTTAATTTAATTTTAAAATCTCTAATCGGTAATAGTAGTTATGTTTTGAGGAAGTGGGCAAGTCCATATTTTAATAATTTATGGACAATATGGCAAAAACGCTGCAGAAGCCGAACGTGTCTATCAAAAAAATATCCTAATCGACGTTACCATACATCGAGGCAATACATAATCTTCTTTATTAGAAAGATGCGTGAAGAGCCTGATATGCAACAAGACAAATTTATTGTGAGTATGGCGGTGAAAGTTAACGTTATAGCATTCGTGAATCTAAATCCCACATCATCCACAAGTCGGCCAAGAACTGGATCTAAGCCACGAATCAGTTAGGCGCATATTGAAAAAACACGGGATTCGGTCGTTCAAATACCAATTACACCAACATTTGTATTTCGGCGATTTGGACCGAAGACTGGAGTAATTGGTTTATGCATGACAATAATAACAACAGTTACCGATTAGATATTTTAAAATTAAATTAAATTTCATAATTCAAAATAAACCTGGTAGTAAAGATTTAATATCCAAATTAGCTTATTCTTCTATATCCAAGGATCCTTTTAAGTATATAAGATATTTTGCAATTTTTTTCTCAATTTTTCTCAATTCTCCACGCATTAACAAAATTGGTTATTGTTGAATTTAGACAATTAAATTATATTTCTTGGATATATATTATATTATCAACTTTTTAACTTCAAAGAAAGTAATAAATACATAAATGTCAAATATAAAATTTTAAAATTAAAGCGGGTTATTATTCCAAACGTCAGTAGAAAAAAATCTGCATCACGTAGGACAAATATTTTTTTCCTTATGCGGCCTAACGAAAAAAATTGCTAATACAGAAAAAACACTTTTCTCAACTTGTTGCACAAATGCCTATTAGCCATATTCATTTATTTCTGTCCATAATTTATCAACGACTGGATTAAATATCTATAACACCGGTAAATTTTTGAAGTGAAAACTTCTTTAGGCGCGCTCTGCAATTTTCGCGCTCTCCACTTTTATTGTTGTGGGTGTTAAATGACACTGGGCCGTCAGGTGTCAGGCGTCAGACATCACCCGAGCATCGCTCAGTCGATTATCGCCTAGCAACGAGCTAGGTCACCTGTACCCCTTAATCGAAACTCCTGCTAATAGATCCTGCTAAGAGAAAAAGCGCGCTTTTAAAGCATTTCAAATACCCTTATTGTGGTAGAAATAGTGTATACAATACTTCGCCGATGCGGCATCGATACACGCCCAAAACCCCGGCAAATCCGTTAAAAAAAGCAAATTAAAAATTTTTTTACGTATATGTCACTTTCTGACACGGGACCTACAAAAATGGACACATGCCCTGAAAACAGCACCCAAGTTGAAGATGTGTGCAAACTTGCAAAGAAGAGACGTATCACTGAGTAAGGTATATACATCCTTCACACACCCTTCAACAACCAAGAAACCAAACATCACAGCTACAAAATCCGCTGCGGAAATAAAAACGTAAAACAAGTTTCTAATTGTGGAGTATATTAGATTATAAGGAGCCTGTAGGTATTGTACAATAAAACTATAAAAATTGATTGATTGCTTTTAATGGGCACCTTTTCAGATACAAATATTTCAGATACAAAATCAGATACATATTTTTTTTTTAATACTAAGATTGAAGTGAAGTAAAATATTTTTACATTAAGCATTGGTTTAACTACGCTCTCCATCGTTATCTTAGGAACGTAATATTTCTATAAACATTTCATGAGACAAACAGAAACGTAAGTTTAATAGAGTAAAGATTTGTTGGCTTATTTCCTTACTGTCAGTTCTCAAACAAAAACGTTTAATTCTTGCACAACAGACACCACAAGTTCTGAGAGTGAACTAGAATCAACGATAAAATTTAAAACCAAAAAGGGGCCTATGTGCATTTTTTGTAAAAATGTAGGAGCTTCTGTAGTACATGCAAATGAAAAATGTTTGTGGTAATACAGGCGGACGGTTACAGTATATATTTTAAAATTCTAAAATTAGAATTTTTCACTTCTATCGTGTTATTTTAGGTTATTTTTAGTTAATCATAGTAAGCGATGAAATTGCATTGCTTTTGATACACCTGACACTTCTGAATTTGTTTATTGAATTATGCGAAATAGTGACGCCAATACATTGTAATGTTATATGGAGATCAGTTACTTTACAAATTGCTTCGTCTCTTTGTATCATATGATCAAAGTTTCATTTTTTTCCGTTTCGCTTTTGCATGTTTACTTCTTCGCTTTCAAAGGTATTATTATTATATACGTAACATACTTGAAGACTCTCATGTTGAATTTATTTTTTATAATATAGCAATATGAACAGCAATAATGTATACTTACTTATAAATATAAACCGGTGGATAGCATTGAGTAGGAAGCTCTTAGCTCATCAAATAAACGTTGGACATTGAGCATTTTTGTATGAGCAGAGTAAATAATAATAATTACTACTTTATCTCTTGATGGAGGGAAATGAAATAAGTAGGTTAAGCAATTATTATTCCGGTTTAATTTAGACACAAATCTATCGAGATATCAAAAAGACGGTACGGCGACACGTAACACATTCGCATATTACTAAGGAGGCACATAAAGGTATTAATAAAGTAGGTTATTCGTGTACGGAGACGCGAATTTTTATTTGCTTGCTAGATAAGATTTTCCGTATGCAGCAGCCGTCAGAAGAGCACTTAGATGCCTTGTGTTTGCAATATAGGATCCTTTGAGCTGCTTTTATTATTTGAAATATATTTTATGTGCTTTTGTATTCCGCGAAATTAAACGTTGTATATTTTGCCACTAAATGATAAGCGTTCGCCATTTAGTTTTCAAAATAACCCTATGAAAACTGGGTCGGCGGCGACGGGTGTCGTTTTCATAAAAACCTCTGCTTTTATAGGTTTATGTATTATGAACGAGGGTGCATTTAAGTTAAGTCAGTACAACTGGGTTGCTGTTCACGTGATTGCTAATTGCTTTTGGCACCTATCCTTCTCAGGATACTTTTGCCGGGTTTTGTAGTTAATAATCTTCTTTGTTCGAGACATTTCCGTTTTTAAAGTCTTTTCGCCTTCGACATATGTTTGGGATTTAGATGGAATTGCGGGTGTTAGTTGTTAATTATTAAGTTAGTTGTTAGTTTACATATATAAGCGGGCTAATAAGCGTTTGTACAAATTTTCTATTCTATGTTAGTAACTATTTTATGGGTCTTTTACGTGTGTATTTTATTATTATTATTATCCTAGATGCCTCTTTTTTCTTAGTTTTTTAATTGTATTTTTTATGTTTTAATTTTTTTAACTTGATTTTTATTTTCCATGCTTTCTCATGCTTTAAGCGTTATTTTTTTGTTATTTTGCATTTCTGTTCTTTTTTCATTTTTTCATATCAAGTTTTGGTTATTTAGTTAGTGACTGTGGGGTTTGACGCTGAGGTGTGATTATGGGGCGTAAACATAGTTAATTGATGGCAGTTTTGGTGGATGTCTGAATTTAGGTGTTATTGCAGTTTGAATTGTGGGGTTTGAATGTAGGTTTAATCTATTTATAAACGGCTGTATAATTCTATTTTCAATAAATTGGTCAATTGTTGGGGTGCCTGTTAGTTGATGCAATGTGGTATTCCTGGTTCTCGATGTTAATCTTGTGTTAGTTGCTAGCCGTAGCGCTTTATTTTGTTTGATTTGCAATCTTTTTTGTTGTTGTTTGGTTATCCAGGGATACCACACTGCTGCGGCATAAGTTATTATTGGCCTTATATATGATTTGTAAAGGAGTACTGCTGTTTGTGTATTTGCTTGGAGCATTATGTTTGCAATTTTTGAGCTTCTGAATCCTACTTTCTTTTCTATGTCATTTATTTGTTTGGCAAATTTGTATTGTCTATCTATATTTACCCCTAGATATTTAAGTACCGTGATGTTCTTTATGTTTATGTTGTTTATATTGATTTTTCTCACTGTGGGATCTTTCTTCCTCGTAAAGACAACGACTTGAGTCTTAGTCTCGTTTACGTTTAACCCCCATTTTTTGTAGTAGTTCACTGTTTCGTTAGTTTGCTGTTGCATTAGTTTTTGTAATAGTTTTGGGCTCCTTGTCTTGGCTAATGTGGCCGTATCGTCAGCGTATAATGCAACAGTAGTCCTTTGGTCATGTGGGTGTGGGAAATCGTGGGTATAAAGGTTAAATAATGTTGGTCCGAGTGCAGAGCCCTGTGGTACGCCGGATAACACTGGGCGGGGTGTGGATATACCACTAAATGTCGTTAATTAATTTAATTATCCACTTCGTTTTCTGTCATATACCGTACCCTGCTTGTTCTTCAAGAAACGGATGAGTTTTTTAAACCTACTTACGTACCTTATTACGTACCTACTTACGTCTTGTTATCTTTAATTTTTAGCATCGACAATACTTTTGGGCGCATGTATATGGCAGCCGTCTTTAAGAAAATGCCCATGACATGCGACATGGTATTCTCTGTCCAGTCATCCAGGTCAGGAAATACTGAGAGATCACAATTTGCTGTGTTAGGAAATAAACTAGTAGTAAATATTACTCTATTTGAATGGCTTCAAGGTCAGACGGTATAATATCCTTCAAATTTAAGAGGCCAAGCTTTAAACTAGGACGTACGCAGCTTAATCACTAGAGGAATTGTTTCTCGGTCATCTCATCAATTTATAGAGGAAAAAAAACACCAGTAGCAGGTTTATCTTTTCAATAAATTTGGAAGAAAAAAATATGTATAAATTTCCCGCTTGAGCAAGGTATCAAGAGTAAAACTTACAAGTTACCCTTCGTTAATTTAATAAATAAAATAAATATTTGTGTTTTGTACGTAGAACCTGGACGAGGCAGACACTGTGACTTTACCGATACGACAAGCAAGAATCAAATATTAATTTAATTATAAAAGAACAAAACAATATAAAATACCAAAAAAAAGAAGGGGAACGAAAGGGGCCTAATGTGCCGGCATCCAGCGTATTTGTAACCTCGCCTACTATTCCAGCTAGCGCGTGCTCTACGCGGTTTAGAATTGCAGGACATTATATAGGTACCTACCTACTAAAGTTTGAATTTTATTGGTTGTATCTCACGGCTTATTTTAAATATTTTAAATAGAATATTATTATTTAAAATATTTGCTATTGAATTGAACGGAGTATATTTACGTTACAATGGGCATAAGTTCCATTTAAGGGACGCTCATATTTTTTCCCAGTAATTTCTGACAACATTTAAAATTGGCAACAATTGCAAGAAAAGTTTGATGGTAATCCAAGAACTATTTGCGGAAACCGCATCTCGATAGCTCGTTTCGTTCTCGAATTATAAACTATTAAAATGCGATCCTTTTTTATTGTGCTAAGAGTGCAAACAATATCCCATTCGGCTTCTTGATCATATTGAAACATAGCAAACTCACGGGCAATAAATAATGAGCCACATCTGTAGTATTAACTAGTATCAACATAGATCATCAGTAACTTATTTAGACAGAATTATTTCCATTCTTGATATAACTCAACGGATTTATTTTACAATTAGTAAGTTGGCTGGTTTCTAAATACCGCCGGTAATAATTTTTGACATTGATTTGTTTAAGAACAGCAGCTTATGAGGGGAGGTAGTTAGTACCAGTAGTGAATTTACATAATTGCAGAAGCTTCGACGTTATGAACAGGTAAAGTTTCACCAATAATTTATGGTGACAATAATAGCACCTGCTGCAATCGACAATGCCTCACTGAGTTGCCGTGGAAGGCCTAAACGTTTACAACCCGATCTAATTTAGTGCCTGTCGGAGTGCTTCGCTCGGGCACCAACGGCAAACGATACTTTATATACGCTGCATAAAGCAACTTCCATTTGTTTGGGTTAGAGGACATTCACATACATGATTTGGCTCTCCTCATCGCACCAAACTGTGCCTTAGGAGCTCATAAAATCAAGACAAATTTAAATGCATGTAAACATAATTTCTATTTATGGTTGATTTAATGCGTAAAGTGCGAGAGGGTTACTATGAGAGGGATACTATGAGAAATGATAGGGATACTAAGCGTGATCTAATGGCCAAACTTTTCTTTTTGAGAAATCAGTGCAAATTGTTTTTCTCTAATCGAAACAACTAATATTCCAATAATACAATGTATAATAAGTAGAAAAAAAAGAGAAGGAAATGGTGGCGGATTTTGACCCATCGCGGCCAATGTAGTAATTTTAATACGTTTATAATAAGTTGAATAAGTTCTCAAAAGTCCGCAAAGTGTCCGCAAAATAGTTCTCGAAAACTAATTTTTGTAGATATCTCGATTTAATTGCCTCTACGACAAAAATACATCAGGCCAAAAAGAAAACTATAGAAACACCCTATAAAAAAGAAAAGGGTAATTTTTTAGTATACGCAATAATTTTCATGAAAAATTTTAGTAGCACCTAAAATTAAAAAAATATTTGTGGAAGTTTTTATTGCACGGAGGGTTAAAATAATAAAAAAACTTAAAAAAAAAATTTGCGTAGAAGAATTTGTCGGACATACCGGGCTGGAGTGGATTTATAGATAATTTAAAGAAAGAAAAAGTATACACAAAGTCACGAATATTTTTTGACTATTCGTTAATCAACCAGCGATTAATTATAGTACTTACACAACCTCGACTATATTATCTATGATGGAAACAAGCACGGCATACTACGTGTGTCGTTACGTTTCACCAGCCAAGTACTTCAAAGCTAAAGAAATAGTTGAAACAACAAAGGAAAACACTCCGTTTTCAAAGATATTTGTTATTTTCATCCACTGATGTCCTACTTTGGATCGATAGGGTACATAATGGCTGGCGGCGGTCTCAAAGAAGTGATGAGCATTATTTTACTCCAAATTGAGTTGAGAAAATTTTGCTGTGTTGATTTTTCAAATGATTACTGTTATGAAGAGAACAAGTGAAGAGCTTCGCACCTACTTGGAGTATGATATAAGCTCCATATGTGTCAACTCTTTGACGAAGTTGGTATGCGCAAGACCTGCAAGTCAGCTTTCTATGACAATTTCCAGCCATCTGAATCTGAACCAGATCTCCAAAGTGCCACTTATATCGTTGATGGAGGATTTTTTTGCACCGAGTTATATGGTATCACTGAAGCAGAGACTGATAGTTCTCAGATTGACTCGGATTTCCTGGTAAATTTCGAACCGATGAATCGATAAATTTATAGAAGGAGGAAACGTACGAGAGGAGAAGAAAATTATTAATTTGACAACATTTTAATAAGTATGACAATTGTGGATTAGGCCTACCGGGGAAACCACATAAAAAACCTGCCTAATCCTCATCCTCAAGGATGGTGTGGAATAGAGAATAGAGTACCTACTTAAATTATACAGAATATTACATAAGTTCAAATTCAATGCAAGATTTTCAAGAAAACTATTGCGTATGCGAAAGACCCTCTATATTTTTCATAGAGAATTTCTTTTTCTTTTTGGCCTTATGTATTTTTGTCGTAGAAGCAATGCAAACCAAGATATCTCAAAAAAATCGTTTCCGAGTACGAAACGCTTTAGCCCTTTATAGCGTTGGCAAATTTTATCTTTACATTCCCACTTCGGGGGCTTTTGAGAACTTATTCAGGACAGGACACCAGAACCTACCTGGAAAACGAAAATTTGCTTCTGTACGAATTGGTCTGAAGAAAAATCCAAAATGTAGTGGACTGTTAAGTAATATTTAGTATGCTTCTGATGGTATTTCTCCTACTTACTGCGGCCTTAACCAAAACGTTGTCTGGTGGACAAGCCAGTTTTCAGTAATCTACCATGGCCAGTATTAAAAATACATTTGTCTAAAAAGGTGGTTTGCTTAGAACCACCGTGGCACTTTACGTGTTAAGTATGTTTTTCTACATGTTTGCTAAATCCGATCTTAATTTCAATATGCAGAGAGTAGCGGGGTTCAGTTTCTTGACGAGCAGTGGAAAATACTAAAAATTATCTCAGTTGCTAGAGTTCGTAAAGTATAATCTGCAAAATAAGCCTAATTAAGCGTAGTCTCATTACCGCATTTAAGTCAAAATTAAAACTTTGTCGGGTAACTAAAGTTTTGTCGGGTCATGCTAGAGAAGTATTAGCCAATATTATTCCCTTTACGCAGCGAAGAAACACACCAAATATGTTTAAAGAATCCAGGAACATGTTTCAGTGGCAACTAGCTGTTACCACCCTCTGAGTACCATTCTCTCTGAGCCCATACCACTCAGCGTTTGTGGTATGGGCAAGAAAGGTTTGTCTAAACTAGCTAGCTTACTTAAGGAAAATAAATAAACTAGTGGATTCGTACGGTATCGAAACCACTAATTACCCGTGGACGCCACCGAAAATTACGCAACCTTGTCATATGGGTCACAACTATACTGGGTATCCAAATTCTGCTCAGTCTAACAGTCATTAATAACAATAAGAAAGAACATAGGTTAACAAGTGACTCCATTTATTTTAAAGGTTGCATATATAATTAAAAGCACTGTTCAAAAAATATATGTCCCTTAAACATGTACCCCCAAATATTGTGTTTTACACAAGAACACATAACGTTTATAAAGAAATATATCTAATCTACTGTAGACTCAGACATGATCACGGGTTAGATAAACCATATTAGGGGTTAGATAAACCATATTAGGGCTATGCGGCCTAAATGTACGAAGCAGTCGTAAATGTACGAACAAAGACGCGAAAGTATTTAGTATTCAGGTACACATTATGGTTATATAAGATGAAAAATTAGCCAAGGGCTCAGATTGCTTAAACATGGGCTCACACCCAGAACACTAAAAAAGGTGTGGCTCATGGCAAAAAGTGTATATTTGTATATGCGTGGCAAAGGTGTATATTATCGAGGTCAAATATCTAGCCATGGATCTTGGCGCCTAGTATATTTAAACTACGCTTATCTGTAAATTTAAAAGTAGGTATCCGGTAAGGTGTCTCTCCCCACTTCACGCGATGCTGATCACATTTGTGGGGAGGGTCACGTAATCAGCGGGGCCTACCCCTTACGAGGCGGTCTTGGCCTACATAGATATTGGGGTCAAGAGCGATGGTCCCGCTCGGCCCCTTTTTATCGAGGTCAAATATCTAGACATGGATCTTGGCGCCTAGTATATTTAAACTACGCTTATCTGTAAATTTGCAAGTAGATATTCGTTAAGCTGAGTCTCTTCAACATCCAATTCCACGGGAAAGTATCAGCTGAGTATCACACCAGCGAAAGGCAAGTCCCACCCTCCACCGGCTCGAACATCAACGTTTAAAGCTTTCCCACAAGTCCTAGTAGTCTCCAGTACACCGTCCTTTTTTTGAAAGTCATTACAACAGTGGTAAAAATGGTGTTAGCGGCGTCATTTTAACGAGTCCTACACTGTAAAATTTGCAGAGTACGGAATGAGCGCTTTTCCGCACGCGCAACACCTCAACCTGTTAAGGCGCGAATAACTGCTTAATAACCTTAAAAAAGGACGGTGGGCTGGGGACTATATGAGTTAAGTGGTATATGATCACGGCGTCCAAGACGAGTGCTACTAGCGGAAAACGGTATCGAGTTTTTATTTGTCTGTGAACTTTGTACCGAATAAAAGTATTTTATGTCATTTTATCCACCAGTTTAGGTAAAAGGAACTTTTTTCCTTTATTTTTATTTCTTTTTTTTTAATTACAATTTTACAAATTTTGTAAAATCTGTTTCATTCATGTTCTAATATCGTGTAAACTAAAGGGGAACAAAGCCGAATATCGCCCCTCTACATAATTATGACCCTGTAAACATGTCAAAATTCTTGCTTACTATAATATTATAAGGAAATTTTTGTTTCATATATTTCGACGTAAAGATATAGTATACCTTGCTTAACTAGTTTCGGGGAACGTAAAAAGTGACCAACCCCGATGTGTACACTTTCATTCTTGCAATTTATTTAAATGGTTGACATTAAAGTTAATTAAATAAATTTTTATTCGGATATATTGTGTAATTTTGAATGGAAATGGCCTGCCTCTGGGCATTTTGTTGACATTGCCTCGTAACGTCGTTATTAATTAAAAATGATATTAAAAGGGTTTAATCTCGAAGGTACCAATTTTCAAAGGACTAATTAAGTAATTCGGCCTAATATCACCCAGTTGCATTTCGTGGATTTGAATTTCCTAAAGAACATCCATGGAAATTCGAACTAACAAGTAGGTATATCAGAAATAAAAGGTTATAAAAGCTAATAATAAACTCATGGATAGCTATTGAAATATGTTATTAATACCCCTTTCTGCAAACTAACTTTGTACCCTCTTTATTATATCCTTGTGAACGTAATAATGCGGATTCCAGACTTTCGATCCATATTCCAGTTCTGATCTGACATAATCATAATAAAGCAATTTGAGAGCATATAGGTTGGTAAACGTTTTACAATTCTGGAGTATCAATCCTAACATTTTTTTAGCTTCATTTGATTTAGTGTTTATATGTTTGACAAAATGTAACTCAAAATAGATTCCCAAGTCCTTGAACACATATCTCTTTCCATTATATAATGTATCCTGTAATCATATTGCAATCCTCCTATATTTCTAGTACACAAAATAACTTCCAACCTGTTTTAAGTTCACACCACAGAGTGGATTTAGAGGATCTTATCCAGATCCATCTGAAGATCAGTACAGTCACTCTCAGTATTATTTGTCGCCACTGTATATATTATCAGCCACTGTATTATTATATATTTGTCACCGAATATATTATCAATTTTATTTAATAGTATTTTAGATAGGTAACATCCATGTTCCTGATCGTCTAAGGTGATACATATTTTTGAGTTAACTTTGAGTTAAATTTGTTACAGTAGATAATGATATTACTAATGAACTATACAAATTAATATTAATTCTTGTATACAAATTAATATTATGATACAATATAATCTGAAACATCTTTGCAAAGTTACATAAATATGGGATATGTCGTGAGGCTTTTACTACCTATATATCCTTTATATTCTTCGCGTTCTCTTCCCCATATCATAGTATCTAACGCCCAACTTTTGAAAATATATGCAATATAGAATATTGGTGTCTCCATCGAACATGTACTTTTTTGAAAAAGAATTACATAGACTATCTCAAAACGCTCTTTTTACCGTGTCCGTCGGTTCGCCCATCACTACATTTTCATAAATTACATATCTCCAAAATGATACGTGTTGACGAGTTTTGTGTAAAAATTTATAGTATGGGCCAATTTTTTCACCTTACGATAAATTCAGTTAGCAAATAATTTTCTTAAATTGACTACAGATTGATGTCAATAATTATTTTCCAATGAAGTCACTTGAAAAGTAAATCTCAAACAGCTCTTATAGAAACAAAACTAATGATGTGTATTCATATCGGCCTATCAATCAAGCAACCTACAATCAAGCAGTATCTACAATAGCTATTTATGTAACCAGTTGGGAAAAGTACTATTTTGTGGAACGGGCAGATTTCTGCGGATGCGATTTCTGAAAAGGATGCGAGTTACACAAAATAGTGTTTCCCACCGTGTTTCATCCAAGATTTTTTCAAATTTTCACCAATTTCATATTTTATGAGAATAGCTTTCATAGCTTGTCAGGTCTCAATAACCTACTATGTAATGAACTTTACACAACCAGTTGCGTAATATTTTACTTTTCGTAACTGGTTGTGAAAAGTAAGACGTTTCCTAACGTCAAAGGGTTTTGAAAAGTCTCACTTTACATGTCAAAATTAGAAGAAGATCGTTCTGACACTAACAATTTCACATTTTTTTATGTTTTCATAAGTAAATTTTATACGTATATTGTCATGGCATCGTGTTATATATCAGCATTGAATTTTCACTTATTAGTAACAGTACCAATGCTGCAATAATGTATGAGTGAAATATTCTAATGAATTTTATAAAATCAGCTGAAATCAAATTATATTATTTTGGCTGATATATAAAATATATTAGCCGAAAAGTAAAATAGGCAGATTAATAAAATTAGATGGAGCTTTCCCATGAGGTCAGGCAGCTTAATGCCTGAAAACTTTTATTAATTTTAAACGTATTAACGATGAATTCAGTGAGTAATATTCAAATGAAGCTGAATCTGATTATTTAATTCCAACTATTTTTGAAAATAAATCAAGGCCTAGAGAGGAGAATGGTAGGGGCCGGCTTTCCTAATGAATTATCATCCGGTCTTAATAATTTTACAGCGTGCGTTGAACGCTCGGAATTAAACTGTCCAATGGCGTAGTCAAAGGGGAAATCATTAGGGTATACATATTCCTATAATTTAATATAATAGAGTTACTATTTCATTATGAAATTATAAAGAAGTTTTAGATTTAGATCTAAAAAATGCTTAAATGATATAAAATATTGCCTGGGAGTATGCCCAGTGTCCACCTTGGCAGACAAAATCATGATTTAAAAGATACACATATTTGCAAGATTTTACCAGAATATGTATGCACACATTCCAAAATCTAAACTAAATCCATTTTCTTATCTTTCTCTGTCGAAACATCAACTTTAAGTTTGAAATATTTAAAGTTTTAGAACCGATTTTAATTAATTTACAGCTTCTCATAGGGGACAACTTTATGCGATTCCATAGCCAGCCAGAACCCTGAATCTGAACACAATTGAGCACTTGGGATATATGACTTAGGGACTTCATGATGCCTCAACAAGAAATTTGCGACAATATTGACTGAATGTATAATAAAAGGTATAATAGAACCAATACCGTTTCGACAGCCTTTCAATAAATGATTCGTGATTCGTGAAATGATTCAGTTTCGTGATCAACTGCAATATTTCCTGGTATTCTATAACGCAATATAAAATATTTATTTGGTGTTGGTACTTATTTTCGTCATATGGACTGAAAGAAGTTAACAAATGAAGAATCATTTCGACAGCATTTCAATAAATGATTCTTCATTTGTTAACTTCTTTCAGTCCATATGCCGAAAATAAGTACCAAAGCCAAATAAATATTTTATACTGCGTTATAGAATACCAGGAAATATTGCAGCTGATCACGAAACTGAGTTTGTTATATTAAGATAAATGAAGAATCATTTATTGAAATGCTGTCGAAACGGTATTGGTCTTATTATACCTCTTATTATACATTTATACAAAGACATTTAATTCGAACTACAATAGTTATACATAATAATATTGGGGTACTTATAATAGCAATGCAGTCAATATTATTTGTGGTTCTCTCCGCCATTGGTTGGCAACGTCTGGATCTTTCTAAGACTCCCCGCTTCTGCATTTATCAAAAACGTAGCACATGACACTTCAATAATGTAATTAAATCCGCAAAATGGCCTTACTGGTTGAAATATGGCCCGGAATATTCTAATTTAGAATGGCCTTCTCCTTCGAGGAAAGCGTTTACATTAAAAATTAATTATCCCTAAAATTTTATGATTTTTCAGGCACCGCAGACACCCCCGACTTTATCGTTGTCTTTAATTGGTCTCTTACGGCGCGATATGGTCAATTATTTACCGCTCGATGGCAGCTGAGCCACGTCTCGAGTTCAACATTAATTATTGTAATTCTCGCATACTATATCTTTGAGATTATTTTTAGACAAATTGGCTGCAACTCTCTATCAGCGGAATGACATTGGTATTGGTACAAATATCAAATATCGCATTGTACTACAAAGTTCCATGAGTTCCACCGGCGCTAGTTCTGGTTATATCTTCAACTTAACTCTTGAAGAGGATTTGAGAAGGGAACAAGAGGATAAAAGCTGCCTGTTCTTACATCCTACACCACTTTAGAGGAAGAGAAACTTTTACCGAATTTATTAAATTGCGTAATCACGTACCGATCGCTAATTTGTAAACGTCACATACAAATGTGTCAACAAATTCAGTAAAAATATCAAATTACCTGTGAGTGCAAAAAATTATGTTCACCTTAAATAGCGTAAGAAGGCAGTATATTGTAGGCTAGGCAAATTAGGATTTGAAGGGGAAGTAATTACCCTAAAGCTAAGTTTCGCAGGAAATGTAAAGGGTTGTACATAATTTATTTCGTAAAAAATCGCAGTCAATCCGAGTGTCGGAGTGAATATTATTAATTAATATTACGTTATATTTTCATGTTTATTTATGTACAATTTTAAGCAGGAGCAATAATAATTTGTTAATTTTACCATCTAGTATTAGGAACATTTCTATGATAACTATTCATCGTGTTCCCAAATTATATCGGTATCCTTGTTTGTGCAAGTTATCCCGCTACATTGGCCACACTGTATTAATCGTCGTATTAATATTAAGATCGTCGACATGAACACATACTTCCACGGCCTTTTTTACAGTTGCAAAAGAGAGATTTTAGGGACCAATCAGCTGTCTTCTTTCTTAAATATTTTGTCTGGTATTTGAACAAATGTTTCAATATTTTCATTAATATTCAAACGATTCAAACCATTAGATATGTTTACTGCAAATTTCGGAGTCACACATACTAGACCACCCATGGAATGAAAGGTATCCATTGATCGGTCCATAACCATCCATTGATCGGTCATTAAAGTCTGCATTGTCAAAAACATATTAACCAAATGCTCCTTCACTAATGCTAATTTCAGAAGACATCACTGCAACACTCCAATTTTAAAGTTCATTGTACGACTGAGCAAATCACATTGAGCATACAGTCAATTCTCGGGACTCAAATTTTCGATGCAAGAAAACAGATAACCTACATAATACAGGTGATATATATGAGCGTGGTCGTACACAATTTATAATTGCATTGCTTAGAGACATAACTTTTTTAATGCTTGGAGACGTTCTTTTATTACGCCTATTTACTAAGATTTGGATTATGGATTGAAAACACAGACTGGGTGTCAGGTATACCATCTACTCCTTGCTACATATTTAATCATAGGAGGGTTATCATTAACAAAATATATTTGTGATTGAATGTCTTCCTTAATTATAGCTGCAGCAACAGACACAAATCTTAACCTTTTTTCAGAAACAGAATCTTTTCTTTTCTTATACCACTCTTCATTTATTAATTTTTTACTACTTTCTTTAAAACATAGCACTTAGCTTAGTAGTGAAAAAAGTTATTATAATTTGATCCTCAAAAAAATGTATTAACCTACTCTTCAAATGTTTTCGGACCATATTTCGCGTTCGTCTAAAGTCTCACTCATTTTGTGTAGCAGATCTTTTATAAAAAACTGGCATGTACTCTTCAAATGTTTTCGGATCATATTTCTCGTTCGTCTAAAGTCTAACTCATTTTGTGAAGCAGATCTTTTATTAAAAACTGGCATGTATCGGAATCGTCAGTAAGATATTCACATGGCCACTAAACGCATTTTCGACTTTAGTATTAAAAGGACGACCTATTTTATTACAAGTCGTGACTTTGGTGAACAAACTGTAGCAACCTTTGTGGTATCTTGCTTCTGCTGCCACA
This sequence comes from Tetropium fuscum, assembly GCA_964058915.1. Taxonomy (NCBI): domain Eukaryota; kingdom Metazoa; phylum Arthropoda; class Insecta; order Coleoptera; family Cerambycidae; genus Tetropium; species Tetropium fuscum. The sequence goes on along the minus strand of CAXKVY010003568.1, from coordinate 2,576 downwards.
AGATCTATCGATATGCCAATACGGATTAACACTTCGTGTGCCCACTGGTCACCTCTTTTCTTGTAGTGTGACTTAGTTGTTCGTTTAGTATTTAATGAAGACACCAAATGTTCATCACTTCTTTTTCTTTTTCTCGATATAATGTTTTCACCGATTTTATCAGCACAAAATAAACATTGCATTTTAAAACTAGAAGCATCTTTCTTGGAACGAAGTAAAAAACTATCCGTTCCCGAGGTACTTGTACTGGAAAGTGTGAATCTTTTATTGCACTGAGATTTAATAGCTTTTATGCTAGATTTACCTGTATAATTTTTTCTGTTGAATTTGTGCACTTTAAATGTAATGTCTGAATTAATATTACGCCACAGATTATCTCGTTCTTCTGGAATCTGGAATATGGAATATGTCCGGAGTGCGGATCAGAGATCCGCTGCACTTAGGCCCCATTGGGCCCCTTGTGGTTCCTCCATGAGGGAAATGTCTCCCTAGGTCATCGACCAGCCCAATGTTGTACAAAAGGTGTGGATGTTTCCCAGGGGCATTTCCCTCAAATTGGCCATAGAAGGCCAACGTTCCCCCAATATGGATTCTCTGGTCGATGACACGGCGGGACATTCGCAAAGTACATGCTCAATCGTTTCATCTTCTTGTTCACATCCTCTGCAGATGGGTGTGTCACTTTGTCTCATGTTATAGAGGTGTTTCCTTACCCGGCAGTGTCCTGTTAGGATTCCTGTAACAAATCGCAGTTTACCCCTGGACATTGCCAGATAGTTCCTCGCCGTCTCTTCGCTGGGATATCTCGAGAGATTTCTGGCTAGCTGACAGCTACTTGTTCATCCCATAACGTCTTAAATTTTATGTGGGTGTTTTCCTTTATTAATTGGAGTTTCGCTACAACTGGTAGCGTACTTGAAGGACCAGGCCCAAGGATACTCAGGTTGGCTGCCTTCTTGGCCAGTTTGTCAGCTTCTATATTGCCATTGCATTGTGAGTGTCCTTTGACCCAGCACAGGCAGATGTTATTCATCTGACATGCTCTCACAAGTGCTTGGTGACATTCCCATGTTGATCCTTTAGTTATTTTATTATCTCGTTCTTTAATGCAGTTAAGTATGCTAATTATACCTTTATCACTTAACATAACCCCACTTTCGTATACAGTATTTTTACAAATCACAGACACACTTCATCCATCGTAGATATTAACAAGTACATAAATAAAACTAGGAATATTCACAAGAATACACCATTCACACAAAACTGTAGAGGTAGAAAGCACTTACATTGATTATATATATATATATATATATATATATATATATATATATATATATATATATATATATATATATATATATATATATATATATATATATATATATATATATATATATATATATATATATATATATATATATATATATATATATATATATATATATATATATATATATATATATATATATATATATATATATATATATATATATATATATATATATATATATATATATATATATATATATATATATATATATATATATATATACATATATATATATATATATATATATATATATATATATATATATATATATATATATATATATATATATATATATATATATATATATATATATATATATATATATATATATATATATATATATATATATACATATATATATATATATATATATATATATATATATATATATATATATATATATATATATATATATATATACTATTCAGTCTACGGCATTATACTTACTATGCCCAGAGGCGAGAAATTTGCAGTGGGTTTTGTCGCGCATTGGTTTTCATCGATTGTCAAGGTCATCCGACACTTGGATTACTGGGGATTTTTTGTAACATACTTTACACATAACAAACTTTGTGTCCTCACAAAATCGCCTTTAGGGTAATTATTTCCGATTAACGGCTATTTCTTTCCTATTTTGCTTGGCCTACTCGAGATTATTTATTTTCAAATTATAAACTCGAAAAAAAATATTTTGATCATGCTGTCGCATAGAGAATTCATGGGCGCTTCAAATGAGGGATTGCTCGGCAAAGTCAAGTTTGACATCAAAAGCAGTCACTCTAAAATCAAGAATCGACCTGTCCAGGCATTTTTTCAAGAAACTTGTCTAAGTGTCCCAAAAGAGGCGTGTTTCCTTTTATTTTGTATTTCTTCTGTAAGATTAGTTTTGTTAATAAATAAAATTTAAATGCCAAATTTGTTAAATGCATTTCTAATATAGAAAAATAATATTTACTAATTTTAAAACAATTCAAAATCTCCGCTGCCGCTGGAACTGCGTAAAATTAAGTTCATAATTCAATTAAGTTCAAGTCATTTGTCCGGCAACATGGGGGCACTGATGTCCGAACATCACCGCTCGCTGTTGCGCCGTTTTAACACGTAGATTAAATTATTTTTATATTTTTTATATTTTTTATATAAAAAATATGGTGAATTACTATCTGCGAACATATGGAGCTCATGCCTCCATATGTTAATAATGGTGAAAAAATTGAAGCGCTGCCATATTGTTGATTTGAAC
>CAXKVY010003567.1:0-16206 GCA_964058915.1 Tetropium fuscum | reverse complement strand
GTATACGTAAACTTAGAACTTATTAAGCTTGGTGCACAATTGACCGAAACGGGAACGTGAACGGGAATGAAATGTGATTCATACATTCACGTGAGATATACGCAAATATAAAGGAAGTTTAAACAAACAAAAATACTTTATAAGCTACAAAAATGGACGGGTGAATACTTGCTACTGCAAAACGTGATTTTTATGGACTTGCAAGAAGCCGATTGATGATGTATGATGAAAATATATGACTATATATATGTGGTAAAGACATTTATTGACGGTGGCGTCTACAGTCACTCCAGTCCAAATCACTCGCATCCAACTTTATGAGGGTTCTTATGGACTTGTAGAATAAATTTAAAATATTGTATATTCGCGACTGCAGGGGTTGATGGCAGTGTAATCGCAAATTATATTTCAACTGCGTTTTATCCATTTGTGGCTTTTAATTCACAGTAATTCGAATTGCCATTTATCGGCCGTCCTTTTCATACAACATTTACCACTTGTATTATCAGTTACCTTCCGTATACAAAACATATTCCAACTACAAGTTTTAAGACCAAGGTAAAAAAACATGTTTCTAAAACAAAATTTGTAAAACTTTATTAAACTGCCCGTTTTTGTTTGTCAATAATCATAATGACCGGGCATTATACGTAATGTTCTAAATAATCACTCGGCCCATAACATATAGGTACATAAAGTATTTAACAAGTATTTAGAAAATAAAGTAAGGCCATGTTCGTCAAAAATGGGGTAATCCGGTATTTGCAGCAGGGTTTTATATATTTATCATTGGCACCTCCGCCATATTTTCAAAAGAGTTGAAAATATGGGCACGCCCTAATCAAGTTTCATCTAAAGGTTTCATGTAAATAAATACAAACCTAATTAACCTTCGTAATACGAATTTAATTAACAAGAGGAGAGATGCAATTGCACCCTAGTGTAATTAAGGAGCAAGCATGCAAATCCAGATAAATCTAGTTTTTGGTCGATGCGTTTTTAAAGTCGAATCCATAGAAAGTGAGTCCGAGATCACCGCAAGAAAACTTGGTGTAACTCATATAATCCGCTAACAAATCTAAAAACTTTCTGTGGTAATTAATTATTATTCATGATAAGAAATAAATACGGCATATCGATTAAAAATCGCTTACCGTTTTTTTTTAAACATTTCAGTTTGCATTTCTCTGTTCTTGCTTGAAAATATTGTTGTTTTTGTACTTAAAACTTGTGGTAGGGGCGGAGGGCACTTACATCGTTCTCTTACGCCATTTTGCCGAACAAACATATTTCACATGCACAACGAAGCACATTCAAATTCAACAGCTAGTAACTCAAATGACGGTCTGACTAACAACACATTAATTCCTTAGCATATGTTTAGAGAACTACACAGCTATAAGTATCAAAATATTACAGGAAACTTATTTAGAGTTGTTCCAAAGTATTTCTCATTTCCGATTTACGAAGTAGATGTCCTAACGCATGCAAGAATATGAGTAAGTATTTGACTTCGTTTGCCTAAAAGTTGGATTTATCTAGAATTTATTGCGATTTGGTTGAATCTGTCGACCTCACCCGATCGTGCTCACACGAATTAGTCGATATCGACTTGCGAAAAACGCATCGATCAAAAACTGGATTTATCTGGATTTGCATGCTTGCTCCTCAATTATACTGGGGTGCAATTGCACCTCTCCTCTTATTAATTAAATTCATTCGTATTACGAAGGTTAATGATGTATTTGTATTTATTTACATGAAACCTTCAGATGTGGTCGTTTATAAATAATTTTACTATTTTGAGGTGCAAATGATAAATATATAAAACCTTGCAGCAAAAACCGGATAACCCCATTTTTGACGAACATGGCCTTACTTTATTTACTAAATACTTGTTAAAAACTACAGAACGTTTTTAACAAGTATATGGCCCCTATATGTTATGGGCCGAGCGATTATTTAGAACATTCTGTATAATGCCCGGTCATTATGAATATTGACAAACAGGAACGGGCAGTTTAACAAACTTTTACAAATTTTACATGTTTTTTTACCTTAGTCTTAAAACTTGCCGTTCGGACATTTTTGTATATGAAAGGTAACTGATTATACATAAACGTTGTATGAGAAGGACCGCCGATAAATAGCAAATTGAAATTACTGTGAATTAAAAGGCACAAATGGATAAAACGCAGTTGAAATATAATTTGCGATTACACTGCCATATCAACCCCTACGGTCGCGAATATACAATATCTTAAATTTATTCTACAAGACCATAAGAATCCTCATAAAGTTGGATGCGAATGATGTACTTTTCAGCCACTGTGGACGCCACCGTCAATAAATGCCATTACCACATATATAGTCATATATCATCCATCATCAATTGGCTTCTTGCAAGTCCATAAAAATCACGTATTGCAGTAGCATAAAGTATTCACCCTAGCATTTTTATAGCTTAAAGTATTTTTGTTTGTTTAAACTTCCTTTATATTTGTGTATATCTCACGTGAATGTATGAACCACATTTCTTTCCCGTTCATGTTCCCGTTTCCGTCAATTGTGCACAAAGCTTAATACCTACGTTTACGTATAGCTATATGACATACGTATAACGACATACGTTATTTTCAATGTTACGCATGTGATATGAATTTAACAAATATTAATTTCTGATGACCGAGAGGTGAGCATTTAATTTCTGACATGTTTTCCAACTAAGTTGTAGTAGTAAATCAAACTAACATGTTCAAGAAATACATAATAAAAATACATTAGATGGTATATTTTGTAGTTATTAGGCGTTCACGGCTGGCGTAGTTCACTTGAACTGTTTTCCGGGCTGTTTTGCGGTAGTCCAAGGAGTTTATATATATATATATATATATATATATATATATATATATATATATATATATATATATATATATATATATATATATAATATAATTGTTGATATTTTTTAGTCGACTACTATGACTGCCATAATTGCTTTAGAAAGGCCAGGTGAAGTTACAGCAGCAATTGATGAAATTAAGCGTAAGCCTTTGGCTTATGGAAATTTAGAATATATTGGGTCCCAAGTAAAATTTCAAAATGACCTAATTGCAATAGGTTTATTCTTCATCTACGTGAAAATATTCAAGTATTTGAGTTTTAACAGAAGTATGGGACAACTTAATGCCACTTTGAGGAAGGTACAGCTTTATTCATGTTTATATAAACACTGAATTAGTTATTGGTAATTGATAAGGGTTTTACAGATGTTTGTATAAATGCGGTAGAATTTCTGCAGCAAGTTTTGAAGATTCTTCTGTGGTTTGTTCGATAATGCCTGATTTCGGTTCACTGTTTGAGTCCGTTTCACTCAGTATAGTAGAAAGACCTGTTTGTGGTCAGTCTATTTCCATGGTTTCGGCTTGCGTTAACTTATTAGAACGATAAGGCTGATGGAAATATGAGCTAAATAAGCCAGGCACAGGCTGGACGAGATCTTTCGCCTTTCTCGTATCTCTTTTTGTTCCGGTTCCTCTTTATGATGACTATCGACGGATTCCGTAACCATTTTTTCCTCCGGTATATCAAAAATTCGCTCTCCTATTTGGGCACTATGAATTTTATCACAATCGCAGTTTACAAAATATTTCCATTTGCAACTGCAAATATCGACATTTTGAATGTTCTCGGTTTTCCTTTATGTTTTTCATTGTCTTTTCGTCCTTTGTAAGGCTCGATTAAATGTATGTATTTATCATGGTAGACACAAATGATTTGCACAATTGCTGCTTTCCAGTTTCTTAATTTCGACCGCAACTATTCCAGAAATTTCACTCACGCTCACAGTATATAGAATCTTTCGTTTTCGGATCTGGTTTTAATTCATTCTTGACATCAAGAAAATACAGCATTACGTCGCTTCAGAATGGCAAATAAAGCATTGCATAAAAATTGCACACCTTTTAATGCTTTTAAACATTAATAGAAAAATATTTGTTGTTAAAAGCATTTTATTTATTTTCAGTGTGCTGGAGATATCTTATGTTTCTCTGTTATGTTCTTCATTATATTTTTTGCCTTTGCTGAACTTGGTTACTTAATATTTGGAAATCAGGTATGTATACTATTTTCAATCGATTATCTATCAACATTTATATATATATATATATATATATATATATATATATATATATATATATATATATATATATATATATATATATCTATATATATATATATATCTATATATATATATATATATATATATATATATATATATATATATATATATATATATATATATATATATATATCTATATATATATATATCTATATATATATATATATATATATATATATATATATATATATATATATATATATATATATATATATATATATATATATATATTTATATCTTCTAATTTCTTTGCTATCTTTATATATTTTTTTTGGAGGGTTTATCTTGGGATAGTAGCAATAAAACGACTGATTAGGTTACTTGACGTTTCGGTCCCTTTCTTGGGCCTTTTTCAAAAGAGTATTTTATTTTGTGACATATTTGACACAGGTAAATATGACAGTTTTAATTAATTTTTAAGGTTACTAGACTGTTCGATTAGTATCATAGGGAAGAACAGCCAAGAAACCCTACGAACTTAAGCTATTTTATATTTCATTATTATTCTAATTTTGGTTATGTTAATATTATGTAGATGTATATTTATAGTAAGTAGGTATGTATGTACGTATATAAGTTTATATATAGAGAGAATGTTTTTTGTTAATTTATTTAATACTTTTATATTAACAGATTGTAGATTGTAGAAAGATGTTCTGTATCTTTCTTGTTATTACATGCATTAGGATTTTTTTGAATATAAATTGATTCCATTATTAGGCGTGTTTTATAATTTTGTTCTTTATTAATAACTTTAGTATTTTCGTAGTTAAATTGATGACCTGTTTCATTAGAATGTTTTTTTAGAGCTGTAATATTAGCTGAATATTTGTGACCTTTTAAACGTTCTTCAAGGAGTTGCATTGTTTGACCAATGTAGACTTCATCACATTGTTTACATGGAATTTCATATATACAGTGTGTAGTTTTTTCAAGTGGATTTTTATCTTTTAATGGTGTGTAAAGGAATTTTAAGTTGTTTGTAGTTTTGTGTGCTGTGTGAATATCATATGTTTTTAAAATGTTTGAAATATTTTCTGATAGTTGTGGTATATATGGTAAGGCAATATATGTTTTACGAGTATTAGTTGTATTGATTAGTGGTGGTGGAGAATTGTAGTATTTGTGAATTCGGTTTTTGAAAATTTTGTTGATTAGAGAAAAAGGATAGTTATTATTTATTAAAACGTTTTTTGCTTTTTCTATGCATTCTTTTCTAAAAATGGAAGACGTTAGTTTTATTGATCTGTCTGCAATACCAATTATTACAGTTTTTTTATGGTTGTAAGGGTTTTTTGAGTAGAAATTGGTATATCTACCAGACCATGTTGTTTTTGTATTCCATTGTATTGTATTGTATTTTGTATTAACAAAATATATATATATATATATATATATATATATATATATAGAAATAAATATATATATATATATAAATAAATATATATATATATATATAAATAAATATATATATATATATATAAATAAATATATATATATATATATAAATAAATATATATATATATATATAAATAAATATATATATATATATAAATAAATATATATATATATATAAATAAATATATATATATATATAAATAAATATATATATATATATAAATAAATATATATATATATATAAATAAATATATATATATATATAAATAAATATATATATATATATAAATAAATATATATATATATATAAATAAATATATATATATATATAAATAAATATATATATATATATATAAATAAATATATATATATCTATATAAAAATATATAGAAGAAAATAAACATTAAATTAAACCCATCAATATATTATTATTACAGTACAACACTCGGAGTAGTTTCCACAAACACCAAAACACTTTCACTTCGCTCGACGCGCGTTTCGCCAACCAAGTTGGCATCATCCGGAGACGATTAAAACTAATCTTAAACTAAAAATCTACCCTATTTATACTATTTATGGTGAAATCATTAGTCACGGTTCAATGATTAGTTGCTAAGCAATGCGTAAAGCGGGCTGTACGGTATAGGTCCCTTGTCGCTATTCATACTACTTTTACATTTTACAATTTCTATGCTCTCAAATGCATCCAATGTTTATTATTGGTCACATTTCTGACTAATCTTAAATTACTAATATCTATTCTATGATTGTTGTCAAAAGCATGTTGTGCAACACTAGACTTATCTGTTCTTCCATATTTTAGATGAGCCATATGCTCTTTAAATCTGGTGTTAATTGATCGTCTCGTTTGTCCAACATATTTTCGATCACAATCATTACAACTAATTTCGTAAATCCCAGACCTTTCATTTGGAACAATCCCGTACGAACCCCGGTTTACTCGTGGTTGGAGTAAGGTCTTCAAAAACGTGGGTATAACAGCCACGGCCACGGACAGTTAGAACTATTTTAGTAGGTATACCATAGTAACTAAAAAATTCTGTAAGTGCATTACAGGCTTCAATAGCTGCTGTGCCTTTTACTTTAATGGCTTGACCTAATTTTGAAAATTTGTCAAGAATTGTTAAGTAAGTTTGGTTGTCGAATTTAAATGTATCTACATGAATAATTTCAAAAGGTTTTGTAGGTGTTTCTGTATGAACTAGAGGTACATATGGTGGATTTCGGGAATATTTTGCTACTTGACATGTGGTACAGTTATTTATGTATTCAGTTATATCGGATCTCATATTTGGCCAATAATAATTACGTTTTAATTTTTCTAGAGTTTCTTGAATTCCTCTATGGTTAGTTTTACCTTCATGCTGATGTTTCATGAGCATAAGACGTTCGTCTTTTTCACGGATTGAATTTATTAGTTTATTACATTTAATTAATTTTAATCCTTTTCCATAAAATTTTTCCATGTATACTTTATTAAAAGTTGAGAAGTTCGCTTCATCATAGAAGTATATATAGAATGTTTTGTCGGAGCTCGTATAATGTTTAAGAAATTCAAAAGTTAGTTGTTCATTGAATTTAGGTATTTTTACTTCAAGAATTTTTAAATTTTGTAAGTCATTACCATGGACTTCGATCTGATCGTGAACGTTTGGTTTAACTAATATTTGATTATGTTTATTATTAATTATTTCATCTAATATTGGGATAGCATTATTGACAGTTTCATTGCTACTTGTATGAGGCGTATTTATGGTTTCATTATTAGGTTCTGGGATTGTATTAATTACATCGGGTTCTGGATTATTACTCGTTGAAGGTAGGTTTTCGTCTAGAACTGGGTTTTCTGCAAGTTGTCTTAGATAATCTAGAATCTCTTGGTTTACTTCGCCGGTATTGTCATCCCGTCAAAACCCATCAAAACAAGATCTTGCTGATCTACAGCTGACCGTGAACCGGCTTGACCTGACCAGTGCTCGATGCAAAATTCCATGGCATGTGTGCATCGCGATGTAAACTGATCTTCTGACTTAGCATTTAGTAAGGCACCCAAGCGACCTAACGGACCACGGACTGACGTTTTGCCTTTATTCAGTCTTGAGTGTTGAAACTTTTGAATCTTATTTTTAGGTTGAAAGTTTTAGTAGCTTTGGTACAGCAATGTTTACATTACTTCGTACGATTCTGGGAGACTTTGACTATCATGAAATCGAGGCAGCAAATAGAATATTGGGACCAATTTACTTTTTGTCATACATATTTTTGGTGTTTTTCGTTTTATTGGTAAGTGGCAAATTACATATTTGTTTCATAAATCAAATATATTTAAACACAGTTCTTTTACAAACAATGAAACAGTACATTGATTATAAAATCTATGTTTATCTATTAGATAATACCTAGACAATACCTACTGTTAATAAATCAACCGTGGTCCCAGTTTCATAGAGATATTAAATTATCTCCAATTCACATATGCTTTTTAATTTTCTAGAATATGTTCTTGGCAATTATAAATGATACATATGCCGATGTGAAAACAGAAATATCAATTGCTCCTGATGAAATGCAGATGGGTGAATATCTACAATCTTGTTTTAGTGGTTGTTTTGGTAAATTTGGTAAGAAAGGTCAACCTAAATCCGGTGTGAGAAGAGAACTAAATGTTACGATTAAAGAAATTCGCGATGCTCTTAAAAGGTGCCATTTACATCAAATAAACATAGTGAAATTTACATTTTTATTACTAAACGAAACATTGCAAATGGAATATATGAAACAAATATTTTTTCAGGTGCCAATTTAGTGACATCGAAATTGAAATGTTTTTTGCCAGATACAATATAGACCCCCTTAGTGATATGGGAAGACAAGATGTAACATTATTATTAAACGAACTAGAAGATATGCTAGGTATGCAATCATTAATATCAAAATTAAAATAGGTTTCGCGTGTTTTAACATAGTCTGTCTGTCTAACATAGTCCTAAAAATAGGAATAAGTTCTTAAATAGGCTCGGCTAATCCCAGGTGCGGTGTTTGCTGTAGTACTGCACTGCCTACAATACGTACGATAAATAATAACTTTTAGATAAATCGATCATTTTGTAAAATATTTAATTTTATAATTTATCTGTTGCTTTTGTAATGCTAAATTTAAAGCTTCTAAAACCTTTATATTCCCCTACCAACTCAAAATAAAGCTATAAAGCATGTAACATGCAATGATATTCAGCTGTGCCACATATGTTAATATATGTGTCTGCCTGTTGTACTCTCCTGTAGTTCTAAGACAATCGGTAAACCAGGTAATCGATCCTCTGCCTTTATTTACCCAGCATTGGCGGATTGGCGGGATTTTCGCGCGTATTCTGTAACGGTCATTGGCGATAGAGTAGTGCGTTGGTTGAGATATTCGCGTATGTGTAGTGCTGTTTTACTATGATTGTGATACAATATAATATCAGTGAACGATGGAACATATTCCAAAGCGTAGGCACTCTCGGTAGCCGAGAAGAAAATTATTTTACGAGTATTTTACTGCATACAAAGAGATCACTCTCATCGCGACAAGGATTGGTGGATATATGTTCGAATTATCTTTTAAGAGAATAAAATATACATGGAAGTGTATAGCCACCGAAACCAAAAAGCGGTCGAAATATGATTGTAGTGGACGAAGATGTAAAAATGCGTTACGTAGAACGTTCACGGTTTCTTTAGAAATAACTAATTGCCCACTTTAGATAAGGTGCTGCAAGGTATAAGTGAAAATTATATTATACCTAAAATGTGCAGGGCTAGAATGGCAAAAATTTTGAAAGACATGAATTTTAGGTATGAAAAAGTAGACAGAAAGAGTATTGTCATAGAAATATATGAAATAGTTGCGTGGCGGATGGATTATCTTCGAAAAATAAAAATGTTTCGAAACGAAGGGTGGAAAATTTATTGCACTGATGAAACGCGGGTTAACGAAGGACATAATGTGAAGAAAGTCTGGCAGGATGGAAACGTGAAAAATGTACGGCAAGCTGCGATTGAAGGCTGGACAACTGGTTTAAAAATGCCGTCTGGAAAAGGTCGTCGTTTAATCATAACGCATATTGGAAGTGATAGTGGATTTTTGCCTAATAAAAAATTGATATTTGAATCCAAGAAGACCGCAGACTACCACGAGGAAATTAATTCCGAAGTATACGAGAAATCGTTTGTTGCCAGCGTACTTAAACATTTGAAATCGTGTCGCGTCGTGAAAAGTGTCGTGGCTATGGATAATGCGCCTTATCATAGCCGAAAATGTGAAAAACACCCCAGTCGTGGAGAAAGAGAAAAATTCAAGAATGGTTAACAGAAAAGGGCATTCCTTACCAAGAAAATTACTTGAAGGCGGAATTATTACAAGTTGCTAAGGTACATGACCATAAATATAAGAAACTGGCAGTGGATGAACTGGCATTGTCGCATGGAGTCACATTGTTGAGATTACCTCCTTTTCACTGCGAATTGAACCCCATTGAATTGATCTGGGCCCAAGTAAAAGGGGAAGTGGCGAGAGTAAATCGAACTTTTAAACTAGCTGACGTAGAGAGTCATCTTCAAGGAGCAATGGTGGAAAAAGTCACAGCAGAAAATTGGTAGAAGTGTATTAATTACGTGATGAAAGAGGAACCGATAATGTGGGATGTGGATTTGGCGGTTAATCAATCCATAGAACCCATTGTGATTAATACAGAAAATTGTGGTAGCGACAGTGAAGATGAAGTGGAAAGCGATCCAAAAATAGTGATATTAGTGATTATCATATTATTAAATAGTGACATAGAAAATGGTGATATTAATTACACGTTTTTAATGTAAGTATTAAGGTATTCTTATTTTTTGTTGAGAATGCTTTGCTTTATTTTGGAATATAGGTTTATTTATTTTATTTCTCTTATTGTTTTTATTTTTTGTTGAGAATTTTTTGCTTAATTATGGAATATAGGTATATTTATTTTCTTGATTTTATTTTTTGATGAGAATTTTTTGCTTTATTGGATGGAATATAGCTGTTTTATTTATTATATTTATTTTAATGTTTTTATTTTTTGTTGAGATTTTTTTGCTTTATTGGGATATATGTTTATTTTATTTTTCCGTTTTAAGTTTATTTTTCACGGCTACTTAGCTGTTTAGTAGATATTTATTTATTTTTGTTTCTTGTGGAAAATATGGCTACTGGCGAACCACCCTCTAAAAAATAGTAACGCGCTGAGAGCAATGCTTCATGAGTGGTGACGAAACTTTTTAGAAATACTGAAATTCTGTGATACTCTGCCACTTCCAAGAAGTGGTAAAATAATTCGAGCGATGTACTTGGCACTTCATCAATCTTGACATTCGCAATTCGATATCAAGAGGTTGAGCAACGATATACGTATCAAGAAAAATGTTATGAAAATTTTCCGTCGGATTCTCTGTGATTTTTAAACATGTCTAGCAAGCGATTTACGTGTTGTTATTTGTAACCGGCTCCAATAACCCTGAATATTTCGCTATTATCTGAAGAGATAGCAAAAAACAAGATCCTGATGTTGCGCTTGAGCAAGTTATCGAGCTTTCGTTCGAGTTGCACTGTTAACATTATGATAGGTCGGCAACAAATCTAATGCATTTTTAATATTCAGAAAATGCTGAGAAAATAGTCTTATGCTTTTGTATTTCTCTGATCAACGTGTTTCAGATAAAAGCGGTGAATTTGGATCAAAATTTCGTCTTAGTGTGCTTTGTCGAAAAAAATTAATAACGTCTTTTATTCTTCCTATTGTGTTTCATATTTCTGGAACTGCATTTAAGGCATTGACAATGAGATTTAATCGGTCGGAGGTACAATGAAAGAAAACGGCTTTGAGATAAATTTCTGTAATTTGTTTCTGCACACCGCTCTCTTTGCCAGCTATTGCCTAGCTCTCGTCAAACCCCAGACCAACTAGTTTTGTTATATCTAGTTTAGATTGTTCACAGAAAAGAAGAATTTAATTAGAAATACTTTTTGCGTCCATTTTTTTTAATGGACTTAAAAATACTTTTTGCGTCCAAAAATTCCTCGCGTACACATGACTTGCTGTTCATGCCCTGCTCCCACAAAACGAATTCCAACTGACAATGCCATGCCGATAACTGCTCGATGTCAGAAATATCAGCAGTTTAATCGGCCAGTAGGTAAAAAGCTATTGCTTGATTATCATTGGCAACATTAACTATTTCTTTTTGAATCAAAGTTTCACAAATATTGACGAGTTCATTTTGAATGCGGTAGAATGTGTACTTCGCTTTCCCCGAACAAGTAGTTAAATTTTCTTGCAATAAAATCTCCTGCATCCACCCTGAACTTTAAGAGATCACAGAAGTTCCCATCACCAGATTTTTTCCCACGAAGTAGCAGGTCATGTGCCCCAGAAAGTATGGTTTTCAGGATTGGGTGTAATTTGGTTATGTTTTTTTCTATCAAATCATTTCCCGCCCAATTTATTTGCAAATTAATGCTGTCTTTTATTAGAAATTATATTAACAATTTTTTTTGTCTTCATTACGCTTTCCCTGTGCCATTTAGATTTTTCATGGTTTTTTTGAGCACCTTTTAGTTTTTTAGAGTATACCATCCAGGGATACTGATTACGCCATTCTATACGAAATTTCTTTTACTTTTTTCTACTTAACTACTTTCTTATAATCGTAATTTTTACCCGCATTAGGCGGATTTGTAATTAGATTAAATTTTTGTGAATCACTCAAAACATGCAATTTTTCTAATTCAACAAAACAACCAATATCCAATTCTGAAACGTCATCAATATGTTCCAAAATTTCTGAAGCCATTGCAACTGCACCTCTGCAGCGTCCGCGGCTGTTGTAATTTTACATGCACTACTACAACTAGCAGCAGTAGCAGTCCTACTGGCACTACTGACGTCTTCTTCGATTTGGACGACCTCGACTTGATATTTTTTTGTAAAGGCTGCTCCATTGGTCAATTTGTTGGATCTGCATCTGCCCGGCTTTTCATATATTTGCATAATATATCCATTTGTTATTGTTTTTGTTGTATTTAATATTTAAAGCTGACATTAAAATATCTCGGTAATAATAATTGTAAGTTAAACATTTAATGTTATGTTTATACGATACATTGCATTTATTGTTTACTTTGGTAGATAAATACCTCAAAAACAAAACATATGGCAAAAAGTTCGACTGGCGCTTCTGCGGTACGATACGAGTCAGACTACACGACAATCGACTTGTTAGCCATATGTTGTTAGCCAGTGAATTTAACGCATTACTGCGCTGCGTTCTGTCGCGCACCTGCTCTGCTAGAGGATTTTGCGACTTTGCGCGTTGGACGCTATTACGGACGTTATACGTTGGCAGTTGCCATATATATCCATATCAGGAAATAAAATCAAATTACCGGTTTCATAAAAAAAATATGGTTATGTAACATTTAAAGTGAATAAGAAAATTCAGGGGGGGGGTAAGTGCCCCCTCTTACCCCCCCTATGGGGGCGCCCTTGCATTTGTTAACCAAACAATAAAATATTTTTTCTAATTTTGACATGTAAAGTGAAACTTTTCAAAACCCTTTGACGTTAGGAAAAGTAAAATATAACGCGTTATAAAATATAACTGGTTGTGTAAAGTTATTTTCATAAAGGTCAGGTCTAAATAACCTTATTTACTGACAAGCTACAAAAGTGACGAGCTGTCACATAGTTACAACCTACTAGATTGTTTTTAAACGTATAAAATTCAGAGTTTTCTTATAAAATATAAAATTGGAGAAAATTTTTGACCTTTGTTTTATCAAATACTTACTTATAAATTACTAACTTAACTAAGATACCTACTATTTCTATTTCAGACACCGATGCAAGGAAGGATATACAGGGTTACGTGCATATAAATGATTTTGTTGCGTAAGTAACTACTACTAAAATATTAATTATATATTTATAATATTATTAAGTAATATCATATTTCACTTGTCTATATTTTTCTAACAATTCACATTAATTTATACCTATTACTTTCCACTTATGCTTATGCCCGTTTGCACGGTATTATTAAATACGGGATTTAATTTAAATCTAACAGTAAATATATACATATGTTTGACCCGTCAAACTAGACATACTTTTAAGTCACGATTTCTTAAGGCCCCCAAAATGGGTGGCGGACTTTAACTACAGTCACAGTAGAAAAAGCAATTATATAAAATGGCAAATAGGAGAAATAATTTATAAAGTTTTAAACATTTGGGTGCAGACTCTTAATATACATCCAAATACAGATCAAAATAATTCCCACCTCTCAGGAGGGTGCTTCATCCCCTTTTGCTTCAGAAACCACCCTCTAATGTGAGCTCATGCTAGTTTTTTTAATTTTTCTCAAAAACTGTTACTCTAACGCGGAAAATGAATAGGACATAAAATATTCAGTATAAAATTCTACATCATTTATCTTCAATAAGCTTTTTTCTATTATTAACTCAACTCTTATAAATATAGTTTGAAATATTAGGATATGTTGCCAAAGATAGGCAAAAACGAGTAAAGTGACAGAAATATTTGGAAATACATTGGCAATAGAAAAATGTTGCATGCAAAGTAGATTTTCCTACATAAACCTGGATAAAAGGACAATAAAATATGACTGTAGAAAATTTTGTTATTACTACTATGTCTCTTATATTCGAGCCCGTTTCCACACCACCGCTGAGGTATAGCTCCCGGCATGTTTTTTTAAAAGTTTTTTTTTAATTCATTGAGTGATTTGGCTGAAACAAGGTACATTTGCAGTCATATGCACCGACTACATTAATTTCATTAAAAAATGGTACAGCCAGAGACTAATGGTAGTATTTGACGGTCATTCTGAAAATAAGGAGAGTACAAAAGGCATTGAATGACAACAAAGGCTTTTGAATATTTGCTGAAATAATTTTCAACGAAAATATGTCTGTTCCTGAGTCACAGAAAAATTTAGAATACGCCGGTATCCAAGCTCTTTCTGCAACAGATGTTCTAATTGTCCAAACAGATGTTCTAATTGCTGATGTTCTAATTGTCCAAACTGCTATTCAGGAAGCCTATAATAATCCCACAGTTAAGTAGTTGTCGTGGGACAGGATATTGACCTTCTCATTCAGATAATTGCTCTTTGTTGTCTTGCTAAAGACATTTTTAAGAGCAAGTCCAGAAAACATCAAGGAAAGGGCATATACTTTTCTCTATTTACAGAATTCGGAAGTCCTCATAACTGTAAAAGATATATTATTTGCTCACGCATTCATTGGTTGCGATACTAACTCAGCATTTTTTGGCAAAGGACGATTCTGTGTATAGATTTAACAATCTATCATCAATGAAACCACACTGTTACTACGCTTTATACAAGGCACTGTTACATCATTAAATCAACTTATATTCTTTTCATTTAATAAATTTGTTGGTCAACCTCAAGCAGTGATATTATCAAGACCACCACCTACATGTGCTGTTTTATAACAACATTCGTATCGCATTTTTCAACAAATTGATTCGTGGCGAGGAGAAAATTTGAGGCCTAATAAATGGGGTTGGAAAACAAATCAGCCAAATTTTGGAACCAATTCCTACAACTGAGATGTCAGCTCCTACTTTTCTCCTTCAATTAATATCTTGCGGTTGTAAAAAGGGTTGCGGAAAACGATGCAGTTGTGCTAAGTTTGGATTGAAGTGTTCAACAATGTGCTCCATTTGTCATGGTCAAGGATGTCTGAATTCAGTGGTAGAGGAATAATTACCTGAACATATTCCAATTAATAAATAAACAGTAGATAGTTTGTAGTGGATTAGGAGTCAAGGGGAAACCACTTTAAAAAAAAATGCCGGCAGCTCACCTTCAGCGGTGGTATGGAAACGGGCTTGAGTATAAGAGACTGGTTTCTATATGTTGCTCGAGATGATTAGAAGATAACCATTCCAAGTTTCCGTCATCCCCACCCCTGAGCTCGCTTGGGGAGGGGGAAATGACCTTCAAAAATCGACACTATCCAGTTTTTGGGCTATAACTCCTTTGTTGTGTTTTTTAGAGCAAAACGTCCTAGGTCCTAGATAAAAATATGTAATAACGTTTTTTGTGATTTAAATAATAAAGATCTTTTGTATAGAACAACGGAAAGTTACTTGATTTGTGAATAGAGGAATTATCCTGAAATATAAATTTAATTGAAATATGGAAAAAGGAAAGAGGAAATAAAAATATTTTCCTGCTGGAAAGTGAAGTTCACGGGATATAAAATGGAATCGGAAGGTAACATAACATATTCCAAAATGCAAGCGTAGCTTTGACCAGTAAGACGCTCTCTGATTCTCCAAGTAACACCTGCTCCTTGGCAACATATCCATGCCCACACGTTGATAGAGAAGCGACCACTACGAGCTGTAGGATTTATATAGCGCTCTTCATATCGGTAATTTCTTGGGCGGTATACACGCACAGAGCCATCATAGCAGGATTGAAATGTTTCGATTGAATGTGTTTTGTTAAATGTTTCGTCTGAAAAAATTGTGTTGTCCCAA
>CAXKVY010003566.1:0-37074 GCA_964058915.1 Tetropium fuscum | reverse complement strand
CTGTTACGCTACCGCATTCCTCGCGATTTTCGACGCTTAATATCGGCCGATGGTTATTGCAGCCGATTATATACCCACTTAATCAGATCCGAGACACGGATGTTGTCATTAATTGGCGACAGACATACAACGGGAAACTGCATGTTTCTTCGCTTACCATTATAGAATGCGTACTTTCTCCGCTACCAAATATCACACGCAACATTAAAATGGCCGATGAATTTTTTCATCTCGGCTGCGTATTTGTTTACACCGAGTCAAATAGATCTGACCTGGATCGAACATTTTCCTCGCATTTTTATACCACAACATTGAGATTCAATAATAAGAGAGAATGTCTCGTAGCCGTTCGATTTAGGTATAATAGTTATCATCCAAATTATGGCCGGTATGTTGGAGAAGATACTTTCGTATACTGCCGCTGGGTTCCGCTGAGTCTACACTCGTCATACCTCAATGCTCAAGTGAAAAGGAACATGTAGTGGATTTTATAGAGGTTTTTGCTTATTTGGTTAAATTAGCAGGTATATGTACCATAAGATCCGGTATTAGAAATATATACCCTCATCTGTTATTTGACATTGAAAAACATTATATGTTAGATAATAATATACACTGGCGGAAAAAATTAACGCAACACAAAAAATTTTGCCCAACTTTGGAATACACTATTTTTTGAACCCGTCGCCTAATTTAGATCATCTTTTTTTTTAAATTGTAGGAAATTTTGTAGTGAATTCGTAAATTTGTTGTTAAAGTAATTAAAAATAGTGATAATAGGTTAGAATTTGATATATATAGAAAAGATACCAGTACGATCAGATATATCCCTAATGACTCTCACCACTGCTATCAACATAAAATGGCAAATTTCAATTTTCTTGTCCATCGTTTACTAAGTTTCCCTCTCAGTAATGAGAGATTTGAAAAAGAAAAAGTATTAATTAAAGATATAGCTGTGAGTAATGGTTATCCTAGAAATATAGTTGAAAAACTAATTAGGAAGCGTAAATTTAAGGACACACTTCGTAATTCTACGACCTTTCAAAAGGATATAGAGGCTCCAAAATATGTATCCATCCCGTACGGACCCCGGTTTACTCGTGGTTTGAGTAAGGTTTTCAAAAACGTGGGTATAACAGCGATTCATTCGTCGAGCAACAAATTACAACAACTTTTAGACAATCCAAAGGATAAAATTGTTCCAAATGAAAGGTCTGGGATTTACGAAATTAGTTGTAATGATTGTGATCGAAAATATATTGGACAAACGAGACGGTCAATTAACACCAGATTTAAAAGAACATATGGCTCATCTAAAATATGGAAGAACAGATAAGTCTAGTGTTGCACAACATGCTTTTGACAACAATCATAGAATAGATATTAGTAATTTAAGATTAGTTAGAAATGTGACCAATAATAGACAGTTGGATGCATTTGAGAGCATAGAAATCGTAAAATGTAATAGTAGTGTAACGATTATGGCCTACAAATACGCCACCACTGGATATCTAAAAATAGGCTCGAAGGGAGCGCGCTTAAGTAAACAGTGGCCTACCTGCGGCAGGGATACTGGGGCCATCTAGAATTATACCTGCGAGAATCGATTTGGTTTCGGGAAGACTTATAGCAAGGTCCCGAAGCGACCAGAACTATAAAAACAGGTATATAAGCTGATTCCGGCGATCGTGAGGGCAGTGATAAATAAATATCCGTGCGACGCGTTTAAGTGAAAAGTTAAAAGTGGAAATAAATCATTATAAATATACCCAAGTAGTGTAAGAATAGAAATAAATATTATACATAGTTTTATTATAAATTAGTGCTTAGTTAAAATAAATAAATAGTTTTTAAGTTGAGTGAGTGAAATTAATTATCCCATATAATATCGAGCCCCGGTAAAAACGTAACAGTAGTATGAATAGCGACAAGGAACCTATCCCGTAAAGCCCGCTTTACACGTTGCTTAGCAACCGATGATTGAAGCGTGATTAGTCACGCGTAAATTTCACGGTGATATCATTAGTGACGTCACCGGAAAAATAGTATAAATATGGTAGATTTTGTAGTTTAAGATTAGTTTTAATCGTCTCCGGATGAAGCCAACTTGGTTGGCGAAACGCGCGTCGAGCGAAGTGAAAGTGTTTTGGTGTTTGTGGAAACTACTCCGAGTGTTTGAATTCTTAGGTTGGTCACGATGTTTACCATTCTTTTTTCAATTTTCTCTTTTTTGAATCACCTCTCTAGCCCCTTCAGCAACGAAGATGCGACATTTTAGATGAATCGGTGTTACTAAGTTTGATATTCAACAAGGAGGCTATGGTAACGGTTAACACTGAAACGTCAAAAGATTCAGTTGAAATTCTCGTGAAAAAAAATTCAGTTAACGTTCTAAAAGCAAATGCCAGGGCAAATTAGTCCAATTCAAGTAGCTAGAGTTGTGGCTTTTAGAAGATGGAAGGAGTCAAAGATATGCAGCTCGTATTGTTGGTTTACCAGAAACAACTGTCCGATTTATTGGTCTGCAAATATCGAGGAATCCCTATCAAACAGCTGTGATCACCAACCGTTGTTAACGTGTTAACGTGTATATCGCCTGGGCACTATTTGGCAGCTCTACTGCATGCTAATTGCAGTAAAACTTAGTTCATTTTCACTTGTACGTCTTTTCTATCGTGTAGGAGTAATCTACTTATGAAGGAGCGTTCAAGGTCACAGCTCTAAGTGCTGTATGCGAACCCTAAGATATGATAGTTACATCGACATGGTATAGAAAATGGATAGGCATCGCGAAGTGTCCTTAATAGCCCACGGATTGCTGCTTTGTTTACAAGACGCATTCAAATTAACGTGTATATTATCTGGGCATTATTTGGCAGCTCTGGCTCCATGCGAATTGCAGTAAAACTTAGTCCGTTTTCACTTGTACGTCTTTTCTATCGTGTGGGAGATATCTACGTATGAAGGAGCGTTCAAGGTCACAACTCTAGTTGCTGATATTTATAAAATCCTCAAATTGGTATGTCGCGATTATTCGGTGGGAACAATAAAGAAAAACAAAAGGGAGCTTCTTTAGAGTTTCTGCCAAACAAAAATAGGCCACCAAATTCATCCCTTTTTGGATTCCAAGAAAATATGACCATCGTCTCCTACGCGCCAAAAAGAAATACATCTGTAGTTCTACTTTCAACTATGCATAACGATTCCGCAATAGACCCTGCTACAAATACGCCTTATATAATTTTGGATTATAATATTCACAAGGCAGGTGTTGATACGGTTGATAAAATATGCAGTGCCTATTCTGTAGGCAGGAGATGGCCTTTGGTTATATATTTCCAACTTCTAAATATATCTGGTATAAACAGCCAGATCTTGTATAACGCTACTCACATCGAACAGCCACATAAATATAGAAGACATTTTCTGAAAGCTCTATCATTATCTTTGATGAAACCGTATCTTGCGGAAAGAGCTGAACTCAAATCTTCGACCTCGGATATTCAGCTATTTCTCAAGAAATATAAAAATCAGGAAAACGTAGAGCCCGATGAACAACCGCATGCAAAGATAAGGAGAAGGTGTTTTTATTTTGGCAGACAAAAAAATAGAGTAACCACTCTGTCGTGCCAAACATGCAATAGATCAATTTGCAAACAACACGCAACCACTGTTATCACATGCCCAGACTGTCATAATCAGAATGAAAATGATAACGTAGAATGAAATGAAATGAAAACCTTTTATTCGCTTTGATATCTCCATTTTTAATGAAAATATAGAGATTTTAAAATAATCATGTTCTCAAGTTTATCAAAACTTTGGCCTCTGGTAAAAAATTTGGTAGAAAATTAAAAGTAGCCTTAGAGTAAAAACAATGAAAATTAATAAGTTGTCAAAACGTTGATATACAGAATTTATGTTTTGAATATGGAACAAAGTAGAAGAAATCTTAACCATGATGATTGTGTTAAAGCAGTGACATTAATAAATGAAGGGTTGAGTATGCGGGTAGTAGCTGATAGACTAAGAGTTTCTGTTTCAACCATATCAAGAGTCGTACAGCGATTTCGAGAAACACAGAGTTACGACAGGCGGCGAGGACAAGGAAGACCTCGTGTTACGACAGTGATTCAAGATCGTTTTATTAGAGTTCGCACTCTGCGAGAACGATTTGTTACCAGCATAAACCTTCAGGCACAGCTAAGTGCCGTCCATGATGTTGAAGTTAGTGCTAAGACAGTAATAAGAAGACTCAAAGAAAGTAATCTTCATATACGAATTCCAGCTACAGGACCCACTCTTAATGCAGAGCACAGAAGAGCTAGGTTACAGTTTGCTAGGGAGCATTTAGAGTGGAATATTGAAGACTGGGGAAGAGTGCTATTTACTGATGAATCTAGGTTTTGCCTCTACAGTTCTGATCGTCGACAAAGAGTTATAAGAAGGCCAAATGAACGTTACGCACAATGTAACACACGTCAAACCACTCTCTTCAGTGGAGGTTCCGTGATGGTGTGGGGAGGAATTTCATTAAATGCACGTACAGAATTGTTACCAGTACATGGAGGTGCACTAAATAGCGAAAGGTACATTAGAGAGATTTTATCAGAACATGTTGTCCCATTCGTACCTTACATCGGTGACAATTTCTTGTTAATTCAAGACACTGCAAGACCTCATGTTACTCATATTGTCGATGAGTATCTCGAGGAAGTAGCTGTTGAGACACTAAATTGGCCAGCACGAAGTCCTGATATCAATCTATTGAGCATATATGGGATGTACTCGGTAGGCAGTTGAGAAAAACACGACCACCCCCTATGACCCTTGGAGAAGTACTAGAGGCACTAATCCAATTATGGAACGCTTTGGACCAGGAGGAAATTAGGCGATTATTTTTAAGCATGAGGCGACGATGTGAAGCTGTAGTGAGAAGTAGGGGCGGAAATACTCGTTATTAGTTTTTTGTTAATAACATTAATTGGTTTGCTTTTGTTTTTTTTCTTTCTTTAAATTCAAGTTACTATTTTAGATGTTAATGCGTTAATTTAAAATAAAAACGTAAAATGCAACTTTATTTCCGATGCTAGTTTTCTGGCCTACTTAATTCTTTTTTTAATTAAAAAGCTTCCAAATATGATTATTTTAAAA
Source organism: Tetropium fuscum (assembly GCA_964058915.1). Lineage (NCBI taxonomy): Eukaryota > Metazoa > Arthropoda > Insecta > Coleoptera > Cerambycidae > Tetropium > Tetropium fuscum. The sequence goes on along the minus strand of CAXKVY010003566.1, from coordinate 31,917 downwards.
TCTCTCTATTTTCATTAAAAATGGAGATATCAAAGCGAATAAAAAAAGGAAATGTTAAGGAAGCATTAGGCTATGCAATAATCAATTATGGTTTACAGAATTTGTGTACAGTATATGTCCCATAGAGTGTTTCAATGTTTGAGAAAAAAACTATCGTCATTGGTACAGCCTGTATGTATGTAATTTTTTGATTAAACAACAAATTTAATAAGTTCAGTGAATTTAGTACAAATTTTCCTACAATTTAAAAAAATGTGATCTAAATTAGGCGACGGGTTAAAAAAATAATGTATTCCAAAGTTGGGCAAAATTTTTTGTGTTGCGTTAATTTTGTCCGCCAGTGTATATACGTTGACAAATCGCACATGGGTTGCCTAGCTATGTCGTGTGCCGATGGTGTTGATGGCGTGCCGAAGGTGGTGAAATAATTAATTCTAACTAATTCTGTAATGTAAATAATTCTAACTAACTTTTTTGGATAAACGACTCCGTAATAATCTTATGGAAATTGGGTTTCGGTCAAATCGTCTGAATTGGAATGGATATGTTTTAGGTTTCGTCATCCCAAGCGAAAGTCTCAATGGGCACAAAGCTCGAAAATCTCAAAGCTCAGGTTGCTGAATTCAAATCCGATGTCAAATATACACTTGACAGCTGTCAATTAGCTGTCAAAGTGCCTTAACAAAGTGCAAATCTTATTTTTATGTTATAAGTTTATGTTGTTTAGGTTACTCAGTTCATGTATGATGTGAATACAATAATTCAAGCTGTCAATAGGCTGTCAGCTAGCTGTCAAAATGCCTTAACAAAGTGCTATAAAGTTTCCAGGTATAAACAGACGAGCAAGTGTTATTTATATACCCTCATCAGTTATTTAATCGATTTTTTTATGAAATGAAAAAAGTATTAGGTTACCTTAGCAAAAGTTTTGTCACATCCATGGTTGCCTAGATTTTAGATGTTAAATTTTGAGTTTCGCGGAAGGTCTCTCTGAACCACTCGTTACCCTCATTTTAGTTTTTGGTATCTGTAGAAAATCTGTAGAATTTATGACCTCGAGAAGGTCACTCCGAATGGATGAAATGTGAAACCTGTCTGACGACTAAAAACTTACATTCTTGGACTCATCAGAAACCCAGTGCTATTTTTTTTTCATTTGGTCCACGAGGTCTAAAATTAGGGGTAAATAACCGAATTTTTATTTAAATTTTTACGTCCTAAATGTGTAAAAGTACCCAAAATCCAATCACCAGACAAGACTATTCACCAGAATTTTTTTTGGACTACTGAAAATTGGGAAAATTCCTAAATTTGATGTTTTATCACCTAATTTTCGGTATTATGGGGGAAATGTTTGTCAACCATGTTTTCTGCTAATTGGACCAATAAACAATGGTGAAAAATAATCGACAGACAATTTCATCCCATACACAATTTTCAACCACCCTTCAAAAATGGCCAATTAAAAAAAAAGCGGAATAAAGTGTCTATTTATCTACAATGTCCTTTGTGCTGATGCAATTTTCATTAATATGTTGACCGAAAACCAGGAAGACCTAAGAACCCTTTCATCGGTGGGGGAAGTGTCTACAGACTTGATAGAAGAAGTGATAGAAGAAGTGAATACTTCTTTACCGATTCGTTGAGAAAGTGTGTGAGAGAGAGTGTGTGTGAGAGAGAGAGTATGTGAGAGAGAGTGTGTGTGTGAGAGAGAGAAAGTGAGAGAGAGAATGAGAGAGAGAGAGTGTGAGAGAGAAAGAGTGAGAGAGAGTATGTGTGCGAGAGGGAGAGTGAGAGAGAGAGAGAGAGAGTGTAAGAGAGAGAGTGAGAGAGAGTGATAGAGAGAGAGTGAGAGAGTGAGCGTGTGAGAGACAGAGAGAATGTGTGTGACAGAGAGAGTGTGAGAGAGAGAGAGAAGAAGAGAGAGAGGTGTGTAACTGAAGTGTGACACGTATGTTCGTGATTATAAATGGTATAGATATCTCGAGAATATAGCATCAATCGTTGTTCCTGATATAGTCGCGGCAATGTTCCGGTCGCTATTCTTATCTAAACTGAATTGCTCACGAAGAAAGTGAAGTATTGGCAAGGACGCACCCTCCGTAAAAAGATCATCATCCATTTGGATCAGAGTCGAAAGCCCAATCCACGTATATCCAGCAGTTGAACTCGAATGAACCTCTCACTTAAAAGACTGGTGATTCCGATGTGGTGCAAGTTCCTGACAGCTTTTTAAAAATACAAAAAAATGTCCATTTCGAGATACTCGAGCGCGTCAGATTTTCATACAGTCGGTTCAGCTTGATGTCCTGGTGGTGCTGATCGATAATCTGACGATTATTTAAAGGGATTTTCTTAATATGACGACTTAATTTTTTTTAAAATTTTTTTTTCATCATTCATTGTGACAAATAAAATGCATGGACTATTTTCCATGCAAATAAAAAAGGGTAACCAATTTTGGGGATCTTTGTAAAAAGAAGAGATTATATTAAGATTATATTATATTATTGTTGTATTAGAATTATAAGAAATATAAAAGAATATATTTCTTATAATTCTAATATAATAATAATATTAATATAATCTCTTCTTTTTACAAATTTCATCAAAATTATAATACATATAAACATATAGTTTGTAACATCGAAATAAGAGACATAAAAACCCGAGCAAAAAACCCTCATTATATCGATCTACCGCATTTTTAACAGCGTTGTCAAGTATAACCGATTTCCAGGAATTTAAGGAAAAACAAATGATTTTATATACATCGCCCATCACATTATGACATTATCATATTATAGTATTACAAAATATTGATCACCTTTTGTCATATCATAAAACAATTGGATGGTGAATGTGATGCAGAATAAGAATGTCTACCATTCAAATATTACGAATCAATTTTACACGTTCCTCGGCCGTCACATCGGCATCATTGGCATTCATTGGATGCCTAAATTGCCTAATACCATCGAACGTTTTGTGATAAAGTGGGATCAACAATAATCCTTGAAATAGAATTTAATTTAGTGTATTATTTTGATGGGTTTTGTGTTAAAATTGATTAGTTATTAGTAACACGCGGAGTAGTTTCCACAAACACTAAAACACTTTCACTTCGCTCGACGCGTGTTTCGTCAACCAAGTTGGCATCATCCGGAGACGATTAAAAACTAATCTTAAACTAAAAATCTACCCTATTTATACTATTTATGGTGAAATCATTAGTCATGCTTCAATGATTAGTTGCTAAGCAGCGCGTAAAGCGGGCTATACGGTAAAGGTCCCTTGTCGCTATTCATACTACTTTTACATTTTACAATTTCTATGCTCTCAAATGCATCCAACTGTCTATTATTGGTCACATTTCTAACTAATCTTAAATTACTAATATCTATTCTATGATTGTTGTCAAAAGTAGTGATCGACCGATATGAAAATTTTGGCCCATACCGATAATCGGTCGATACCGATATTTTAAAGGCCGATACCGATATATATATATATATATATATATATATATATATATATATATATATATATATATATATATATATATATATATATATATATATATATATATATATATATATATATATATATATATATATATATATATATATATATATATATATATATATATATATATATATATATATATATATATATATATATATATATATATATATATATATATATATATATATATATATATATATATATATATATATATATATATATATATATATATATATATATATATATATATATATATATATATATATATATATATATATATATATATATATATATATATATATATATATATATATATATATATATATATATATATATATATATATATATATATATATATATATATATATATATATATATATATATATATATATATATATATATATATATATATATATATATATATATATATATATATATATATATATATATATATATATATATATATATATATATATATCGGCATATCGGCCGTGGTCGTTGATATTCGGACTATTATGTTCATTCATTGCAATTAGTAATACTGGAATCTTTGAACCCACAGCGAGCTGTTTGTTATTGGTATTGATGTTATTGGTAAATGTAAAAAGAAGAAATGTAATTGTATCACATGTCCATCATTCACAAATTGCTTGTGATGTATAAAATTAAAAAATGTAGTTTTTTTTGTGGAAAGTAAATTAATGAATGTTAAAAGAAATATATTTTTTTTTAGTTTGGATAATTTAACGGACTTAGGCAAAAGTCACATAAAAATAACGTAAAATTTTTGGATTTACGCAAATATCATTTAAAAATACACCCGATATTTTACTAATAATATTAGTTGCTTAAACAAGAACAAAACACCAACCAAACATTTAATACAAAATAAAACATTAAGTAGGAACAAAAAGAAAGCTTATTCATGTACAAGACTATCATAGAAAGGATGGTAATCTCGCTCAATGGTACTTTTCAGGGTTTGGAGATGTGCAAATTTTTCCCGTTTAATTTTTAGTTTACCTTGGTAGAGTCTTGGCAGTTGTTCCATGGAGACAATTGAGCATTTCCTATTAAATCTGACGGGAAGGATCTGAAACTCATCAGAATGCCTAATCTTATATTCTATGGAACCGTCTGAATTGTATTTTAAAGCTCTAATATCTTGCACGGTAGCGTCACCTGTTTTACGTCCTGGACGAATTGAATTGAAAAAGTTAATTTTAGAAAAATCCTTAAAATAACCGTGATTTAAATATTGTACATCATAAGGCCTTGGGTGCGTTCTCGCAGTTTTTAACAAATTAACGTAGTCGGCTGGTACATTTATTACCCTTCCTGAAATATTTCTTTCAATTGTCGAATGCATAGAATCGCATTCCATTTGTGTATGCCCCTTCTCTAAGTATTTTTGAATAACACCAACATTATTTTCCATGGAAAGGGCATTCGACAAAGTGGAATTGCGATTCTGTGCACCACAACCGTCACTGAAACGGATAATAGTTTTGTTATTTGGATTCATTGTTGGTAAGACTGGTAGATAAAAAGGTACAAATAATCGAGGCAAAACAGTTTGCCTTTAACTCTCCTTCTCCCTCGTGCCACAGAAAACAGTAACCATCCTTTGTATGAAGATTAAAAACAGTAAAATTATGAAGAATCAATTTAGTTTTGTAATAAAGTGCAGACACGTTCGACTGTGGGCACAACAGAACTGACTGAAGATCCATGGTAAAAACTTCATTCAGTGACTTTTTCTTTTTCATTTCTCGCCTCTTTCTTTTTTTGTTCTGTGTTCTTGATAAATTAGCTCTGAAACGTTGTGTGTTCGGTACCCTACACAGATGTCGCATTCGTCTTTTTTGGTGTTAAATAGAGACAAATTTAATTCCTCAAAAATATATTTAAATAGGGTTAATCCAGCCGGTTCTGTTGTTCTATCCGTTAACCAAACATTTTTGTAAAATTCATACAATTCGGCTTTGTGTTTCCAGCGTGGTTCTAAGTATAATTTAGAAGAGGATTTCCGACAATAATGAGATTCTAGCTTTGGCAAATTGTTTCAAAAATCTCTAACTGATTCTTTTTTCTCATTATTTTTTAACTGTTTTTTTGTATCAAAATCATTGCTTTTAGTTTCTACATCATCATGTTTTTTGGGCTCTGGTGAACTAATGCTTCTATTTAACCAGTGAGTAATAGTTCTCATGGACACACCAAGCGTGTCGCAAAACATTGTTTTGCATACCCTTACCCTTTCCTTTTTCTGGTCCAGAAAAAAAGAATAAGAGCATTTTCTTCGGCTCTCCCCTTCAGATTTTCGGTTTCTGGCCCTTTTGGGACTTGAGGCAATCGCTCTTCCACTGACAAATATTTTTTTCCCATGTGAACCTCCAGAATTTTTTAAATATCTGTTGCCTTTCCTCTTCCCTTAGGATATAACATTTAAAAGCGCTCTATTTCGACCCCCTTTCTTCACACGAACATCTAATTTTTAATTTCCTTCCATTTTTCTGAACTACAAATTTGTTATCCTTTCTTCCCATGTACGAAGCCCCTTCTTGTCTCTTTTTTCTTGTTAGTGTTATATTCCCAGTCTTGACTGTAGCTCAATCTGTCTTTCTTCCTTTTGCGATTTTTATTCTCATTATCTGAAGCAATTTTCTTCCCCCTCTGAACTACTCTCTCCTTCAATTAGGTCTTCATCTTCATTTAACCCGCAGTTTTTCTTTTCCACTTCATTTATATCAATATTGTTTTGAAAATCAGTTGAATCTCCTATTTCATTTACATTGATACCTTTAGAAACATCACAGTTTGTGCTGTTTATTCAAAATATTATCCTGTCTTAGACTTGTGACTTTGTAGTTAGCCTCTTCCAAAGTTATATCGGCGTTGTTTAGAGTATCTAGGTCTATAAAGGCATTTAAAGTATCAGTATTATCCAGTCCTATGATTTTCTTAACAAAATCTTCATTGTCAATTATGTTGGGATCAATATTTTCTTGTAAATCTTCCGTAGTTACATTAAGAATTGTCTGGGCCTGGATACACTCTTCTTTTAAATTTTTTATTGCATGGGATAAATACTCTGAATTTGAAGAAATTGTAACGTCGCTTCTAGAATCTGGAATATGTCCGGAGTGCCGATCGAGATCCGCTGCACTTAGGCCCCATTGGGCCCCTTGTGCTTCCTCCGTGAGGGAAATGTCTCCCTAGGTCATCGACCAGCCCAATGTTGTACAAAAGGTGATGATGTTGCCCAGGGACATATCCCTCAAATTGGCCATAGAAGGCCAACGTTCCCCCAATATGGATTCTCTGGTCGATGACACGGCGGGACATTCGCAAAGTACATGCTCGATCGTTTCATCTTCTTGTTCACATCCTCTGCAGATGGGTGTGTCACTTTGTCTCATGTTATAGAGGTGTTTCCTTACCCGGCAGTGTCCGGTTAGGATTCCTGTAACAAATCGCAGTTTACCCCTGGACATTGCCAGATAGTTCCTCGCCGTCTCTTCGCTGGGATATCTCAAGAGATTTCTGGCCAGCTGACAGCTGCTTGTTTCATCCCATAACGTCTTAAATTTTATGTGGGTGTTTTCCTTTATTAATTGAAGTTTCGCTGCAACTGGTAGCGTACTTGAAGGACCAGGCCCAAGGATACCCAGGTTGGCTGCCTTCTTGGCCAGTTTGTCAGCTTCTACATTGCCGTTGCATTGTGAGTGTCCTTTGACCCAGCACAGGCAGATGTTATTCATCTGACATGCTCTCACAAGTGCTTGGTGACATTCCCATGTTCATCCTTTAGTTATTTTATAATTTTTCAGGCCCAGTAGTGATTGTCTACTATCTGTGCAGATTCTTATTGTCTTGCCCGTTATTTCTCTGCGAGCAATCTCTTGTGCGGCTATGGTTATACCAGCGAGTTCTGTTTGTCCTACACTGGCATTTTTATCCATAGTCCAGCTGCATCGGAGTCGCAGATTCCTTGAATATACACCACAGCCTGCTTCATCCTTTTTCTTTGATCCGTCCGTGAAGACATAGTTTACACCTACAACGCCGGCCTCGTCTTCACCAGTAGTATGTATGATGTAAGGTTTATCAAAGACAAGCCGAGGCGGAATACCATCTGCACATGCCTGTAAAAGGGGTATCTTTCTGACAGCCTCAGTCCACAGGCGGCTTCTGGTTTGGCCACATGCATTTGGTAGTATGCCAACAGATTTAAGGCGAGTCATGGTAGTCAGAGCCACTTCTTCTAGATGTAGGTCTAGTGGTGGAAGACACAGCATTATCTCCATTGCTCTCGTTGGTGTTGTTCGCATGGCTCCGGTTATCCTCAGACAGGCAACTCTTTGTACCTGGCCTAGCTTGAGTTTTGCTGTTATTTGTTGACTCTTGGGCCACCAGACAACAGCTCCATAGGCCAACATTGGTCTTATGATAGCAGTGTAAATCCACAGGACCACCCTGGGTTTCATTCCCCAGGTTTTCCCTACTGTCCTGCGACACTGCTCGTATGATATGTAGGCCTTATTTATTCTTCTTTCGAGGTGAAGATTCCAGTTTAATTTAGCATCGAAAGTTACCCCCAAGTATTTCACCTGTGGTGCAAAATTTAGTGCTGTGTTTAGGAGAACAGGTGCTCTCATTGGCTCCAGTTTTCTTTTCCTTGTAAAGAGTACCATTTCCGTCTTCCTGGGGTTGACGGATAGGGCATACTCCTCACACCAATTTTCTATTATTCTTAGGGCCATCTGCATTCTCTGACAGAGAGCTCCTTCGAATTTTCCATTAAGCAGTATCGTTAAGTCATCTGCGTATGCAATTGTGTAGAATCCTTCCACGTTGAGGTGGTTTAGGAGGCTGTCAAGAACCAGATTCCATAGCAGTGGCGATAAAACACCTCCCTGCGGACAGCCTTTCGCAACCAGTCCTCTTATGACAGTGTCTCCTGCACTGATTTGTACTGCTCTTTTAGAAAGCATGTTGGATATCCAGCTGCTCACAGTATTAGGAACGTTCCTATGTGTTAGGGCCGCTGTGATTTTAGGAAAGGTGGTCTTGTCAAACGCACCCTCTATATCTATGAAGACACCCAGGGTGGATTCCTTATGATCCAGGGATTTCTCAATCCGACTTGCTACCACATGGAGGGCAGTATCGGTGGATTTTCCTGGCGTGTATGCATGTTGGTTGGGGTGCACCGGATTGTTAGTCAATGTTACATCCCTCAAATATCGCTCACATAGCTTCTCCATTGTCTTCAGTAGAAATGAAGTTATACTAATAGGACGGTATGCTTTGGGGGTGGAATAGTCCATCCTCCCTGCTTTTGGTATGAACAATACTTTTACTTCTCTCCATGTCATTGGGACATAGAGGTGTGCTAAGCACATCCTAAACATCCCAACCAGGTGCGGCAGTAGTTTATCCAGGCCCCACGTAACGTCGCTTAAAACGGTAACTTTTGGATGGAAACGGGCTTTTCGAAGCTGTTGATTGACATCAGTAATCGTTAGCTAGTTTTTAGGTTGCATTGAGGAAGCACTATCTTCATCTTCACTTTTAAACTTCGCTTTGCTTAGTATTTTATAGCTTCTTGAATTCTTATTCATTCTGAAAAAAAATTAAGGCTGATTTATATGTACTCAGTAGCTGGAGCCAATCTCACTAGCGCGCCAGCATTGGCATGGTAATGGACTGGTACAAAATAGGTAGAGTTGACAATGGGCCACTAACATGCTAGTGCTGACGTGCTAGTGAGACTAACTCCAGCTACTGGGTATGTATAAACTTTCTGGTCTTGTTTCTAGAAGGTGTTGCATTACGTGTACGAAACCAATAATGTTAATTTTAATATAAAAATGGCGTAACTCCATTTCAGATTAAAAATGAAAATTGCCTAAGTCCTATGACTACTTTTAAGAGATTGTTTTCTAAAAAAAACATTTGTTTGGAATATTTTATTACCAAACTTACTTACCTGAACTATATGACAGTTATTTACACTAATTATTTCACTAAAAAACTAATTTTTGAATGAATGAAATATCAATAATCTGTGAACACAAGCTACTAAACCACGTGTAACGTATAGAATGTGCGAACTTACGCAAAATTCACGTTGCTACAGATAACTTCGGATTTAGCCAACATTCAATTCGTTATTTTGTGGCACCAGCTAGTAAGTTATAGCTAAAATTTATTGTGGGTATATAAAGTTCCAACTGGTTAACAAGATGGCATTAAAATCCAGATTTTGTTAAAAAGTGGACTTACGCAATTTTCATATGAGGCCGACGAAATGTTAAAAAAAATAAGAAGTAAAAAACATGATGACCAAGGTTAATAAAAACAATATTTTCAATAAAAATCAATAAAACACTACTTAATTTTTTTTATGTAATCCACCGTGGAAAGGATCCATGGGGACGGTGGGAGATGGTGATATATAGAGAAAGAGTGAAAGAGAGAGTACACGCTTCAAAGGGAGAAGATAATACATATATGTTAATGTGTCGTTAATAGCGTAATAGCGTTAGTATTGTGCAATTAAATCTCAGTATGTTAATTAACCGTTTAAATCTTAATCTGGTGAAACTCGAGAACATTGACCAATTCCATGTAATTAAATTGCTGGCGCCAAAAACTGAATAAAAGAAGTGTGCGCCAGCTTGTAGGATGGCATTTACATAAACCGAACAGGGGACATGGATTTTTGGACAGCGTCGATAAATTATTTTTTAAGCAGGTCATATGACTCCTGCTTTAATAAAAGCAAAATAATGCAATATCTACGTACATTCGTACAAGACAAGTCGACATTTCTCGAGGGTATTGACATTTAGTGGTGCATTATCTATCCGCATCTATATACAGGGTATTTCAAACTACTTCGCCTATAGATAGTATATCTATATAGATCAAAATAATTAAAATAAAGCTACTTCTCTCCTTGAAGCACCAGCCGAAACTATTCCAATTATTGTTTCAAGAATTGCACCTTGTAGACGCGGCATTGTTACTAACAATTCAATTGACATCTGTCAATTCCAAAGCGATCTTTTATTTTTTTCACGCAAATAGACATGAAGTGGAAAAAATTACTCAATATCCTCAAAGACAGTGAGATGACCAAAATTTAAAAAATATGCATAACTAAGATATGAGGCTATATGATGCCCTTACAATGAAATATACAGGGTGACTCGTTTGCTTCGTGTACATCAAAAAAATTTATAGAAAAATCATAGCTTTACAAATCACCCTGTAAAATCAATATCAATCATCGCAAATGAATGAATGCAATTATGCACACTCGATGCTGAAGGAACACTTTTTCTGACAAAAAAAACCTTTCAAAGATACATCCATCCGTTTGAAAGTTACAACTCATCAAAGTGGACCAATTCTTTAGGTGAACCATTTCAAATAACGTGCAGTGTATATTAGAAAAGTAATAATAGTAACACTATCGTAATTTAATATAGGCCAGTCAAATTAAAAAAATCGGTGGAAAAAAATTGAGAGAGTTGAATTTTTTTTATTTCTCCTTTACACTTGGGCAGACGTATATCAAAAGTCCCCAAAGGTGGGGGGTGAGCTCGAGGAAGAGGGGGGGTTTAAAGGTACCATAGTTCAGTTTTTTGCTTATATCTTGGAAACGATTACTCCTATCGTTTTTTGCCCTCTTACAAAGTAAAAGCTGATTTCATATAAAAATGTTCCTTTGCATTTTTGTCGTAGGACTAACTGTAACCGAGTTTATTAGGCTGATAAAAGAAAAATCATTTCACAAAATGTGCTTTATGTGCATTTAGAGTATTGTACTGTACAAGATTGATAATACTGACTTAATAGATGATTTGAATAAAACAGTAAATGAAATTTATTGGGTCCAACACCTCATTAGACTGGAGAGGAGGTCACGATGTTCTATAGCTATTCTATACTGTCTTGTTTAGTACAATATCAATAGATAGTTGATTTAATATAAATGATTTGAGTAAAACACATTAAATTGAATGTATTGATTCCAAGTCGTCCTCATAAGTTGCATTTTCATCTTCATCCTAAACATTGAAAACCTAGTTACAATATTAATAAACAGATAATTTAATGTAGATAATTTGAATAAAACTTACAGTATCCTCATATGCTAGATTGTCGACTTCAACTGGAGGGCCGTTCGTGCACGCGCCCTCACAATTATAGCATACTGAAGAGCAATTGATGCCTGCCTCGCGGCATCCGCAACGTGCACCACAGCCTTTGGTGCAACTGCAGAATATTTTTGAAAGGATTGCAGCTGGGACAGGTTGATCTAAGGTTGTCAAGGGATGAAGATCTCCATCTGCTCCTTTTATCCAACCCCAATCAGTAGGTTTGAGTTTGTTGCCCCAGCCATTCTTGAACTTACAAATAGACTCTGTATGAGTGTTGCAGTGCAGAACCCTTAGTTGGAGGTAGGGAGGAGAGGTCTGGCTTCACCCTTGTGAAGGATTTTAGGAATGCTGCGTAGCGCTGTTTGTTCATATCTGTTATTCTAGCGTTGTACATTGCTAGAAAGATCTGCTCCCCGGCATTTGCAACTTCCTTAGGTGTTGAAGTCTTTGTATAAAATACGTTGGAGAGTAAATGCAGGGCGCTGTTCCTTATGAATAATTTAGCAAATGTTGACTTGCCTTTTCGGAAAATCGCACAGGTGGTATCGCAGCCACTAAACGCGTGAATGAACAAAATGCTCTTGGAAATATCAACTGCTTGCAATTCCTTGGAAGACTAAGTTTTGCTTTCCTTCTTTCCCCTACCAGGTTTGAAAAAATTTATCTCGTTCCCTTGGAGCTAACGCGACCAGCAGGACTAGCAAATCCACATCCTCGCCGACGACAATCGTAGAACAACCACAGTCTGACCGTTTCCGCGATATAAGCAAAAGACTGAAGACCCCCCCCCCCCCTTTCTCGAGTTCACCCCCCACCTTCGGGGACTTTTGATATATGTCTACCTAACTGTAAAGGAAGCGTTTAAAAAAAGTTCCAACTCTCTAGAATTTTTTTCCACCGATCGCCCTATTTTTGTTTAATTTGACTAGGCTAAAATGATTTTTCTTTTATCAGCCTAATAAACTCGCTTACGGTTAGTCCTACGACAAAAATGCAAAGGATCATTTTTATATGAAATCTTATCAGCTTTCATTTTGTAAGCGGGTAAAAAACGATAGGAGTAATCGTTTCCGAGATATAAGCAAAAAACTGAACTATGGTACCTTTAAACCCCCTCCCCCTTTCTCGAGCTCACCCCCCACCTTCGGGGACTTTTGATATATGTCAACCTAAGTGTAAAGGAAGCGTTTAAAAAAAAGTTCCAACTCTCTAGGAATTTTTCCACCGATCGCCCTATTCTTGTTTAATTTGACTAGGCTAATATAGGTATTTCATATAAACATTTTTTCTTCAAGCGTAATACATATAAATGACAATTTATGTGACGTTATTCAATAAAAAAAATCCATACAAATTCATGACATCAAAAAAAAATCCATAAAAATTCTATTATTTAAATTTTTATAAGCGAAAAAATTAAACATTTATTAAAAAAATCACCACGGCTCTCCTAATTACCGGATTTTGAGTGCCCTTTTATATGTGAAAAATTTTCTAGAAAATTTCTAGTGAAAAGTATCTAGAGGTTTTTACCCTGTAAATTTGAAAAAAAAAACGTTTTAAAAAAACATGTTTTTCTTCTGAAAAAAAAACGACTGTTTTTTTAATTATAAAAAAACTTATAATACCTAATTAAAAAAAGCGTTTGCTTTTTTGTTTTTCCCCAAAAAAATAAACAAAACAATTTATGACAAGGACAAGTGTTGCCATCTAGAATGTCTATAGTAGCAAACCAACTCCAAGGTTGGAGCAAAATACTCCCCGACACATAAAAAAGCTAGCACAGTAATTAAAGGCTCTCGGAAAATATCATTCGCTAAGAGATTGCTGAATTTTTTCATTCTAAAAATTGGACTTAGGGCTAGCGCGCGAAGCAAGTGTGGCCAGAGTACAGTAAACAAACCGTTTTAAATAAAAAAATCGGCTGTGAAAACTTTTTGCTGTGAATTATTTAAAGGCTCATTAAAGGCTGCTAATAAACACTAATTACCTATTTTCGGCTCCAGCCATTTCCCGGGAAATCCACGTTCTGTCAGCTTTATCGTGAATTAGCAGAGCATGACGAAAAAAATAGTTTTAACAATTACTACAAAAAGTTACCTAGCACAGTAATTAAAGGCTTATTAAAGGCTTATTAAAGGCTCCCGGAAAATATTATTCGCTAAGAGATTGCTGAATTTCTTCATTCTTGAAATTGTAACACTTGTGGAGTAGTTTCCACAAACACCAAAACACTTTCACTTCGCTCGACACGCGTTTCGCCGACCAAGTTGGCATCATCCGGAGACGATTAAAACTAATCTTAAACTAAAAATCTACCCTATTTATACTATTTATGGTGACATCATTAGTCACGCTTCAATGATTAGTTGCTAAGCAACGCGTAAAGCGGGCTATACGGTATAGGTCCCTTGTCGCTATTCATACTACTTTTACATTTTACAATTTCTATGCTCTCAAATGCATCCAATTGTCTATTATTGGTCACATTTCTGACTAATCTTAAATTACTAATATCTATTCTATTAAGATTAGTCAGAAATATTCAAGGTTATTTTTTTCTCTATCAAGAAAAACAATGTTTCTGATAAAAAACAAATTTTTGAAAAAAAAACCAAACGCTTTGTTTTTTTTTCTGAAAAAAACATCTTTTTTTAAAAACAAAACTGGTTTTTTCAGCTTACATCACTACCCACATATAAAATAAGTATTTGAAAAAAAAATTTTTTTTTGCGATGTTTTTGTTTAATTGCAATAATAATATATTTTTTTATTCTCAACTAGCTCTATTATGTGTAAGTTTTGTTTCTTACTTTTTTCCTTTTCTCTTTGCCCCCGCGAAAAGAGAAACAATTGGTATTTTTTGCGATTTTTCACTATTTGTTTAATAAATATTAAGCATTAATTATCATTTCTAATTATATTTCGAAACCATTAAAGCAAGAATTCGCCTTCATATGCGATTTTCCCAAATATAGGCATTTGAAAACAAATACCACCTGGTATAATGTTTGAACAAAAAATAGTAAATGTTCGGAAAAATAATAATGATAGTCTATGTGCTTCGCATGGAAACTTTAATACCCCGGCAAAAATCGTATACACCTACTTCCACTTTTTAAAAAACTCCATCTACTTCCACCAAATTTCCCTCAGCTTTCTTTCGAGCTTTCTTTTGAACTATCTTCGGAACTACCTGATAATATTTTAATTCTTATTCTTAATATTTAATTCTTATTATTAGGTAGTTGTTATTATTATTATTAGGACTAAATAAGGCAGTCCATAACTCACCTTATTTAGGCTTAGTTTTCGCGCTCGGCTCTTATGTGCATAATATTTATTTCAAAAACGAATAAACTTAACGATCCAAAACAAAAAACTTGAACACCAGCCTTGTTTTCTAGGGCAGTCGTGTAATAGTTTTCCGAACTTAAATTGTAATTATTGGGAATTAATTAGTAAAATATGCAATAAAATTGCATGTTTACAGTTTCTTCCGATATTTGAAATAGGCTTTATTTAAAAATCGGTCTAACCAGCCATTACCTACTCGTGTCCAGCCTGCGTGTAAATTGGCTGTCTTGTATAAACAACCATATAGGGAGTAATAAATTGCAGTATTTCCACATACCATGATACTAATGGAAGTTTTGGAATGTTGCTGAACCCTCTCCACGCGTTTGGTTCCTCTTGGAACCACGATCTTCTTGGCACCATCCTGAACGTTGGCCTCGTCAGAGATGTAAACCAAACTAGGGTCAATATCTTGTAAAACATCTTTAATATTATCAAAAAATCCGCTAATTCCATTTGCTACCGCCTAACGCCGCACGTGTTCGTTTTATGTTCGCTGCCCAAAAATCATGTCCAGGAATATTTTCCTTAAATTCCTTAACATTACGACCTTTCCTTTGGAAGTCTTTGTGGAGCAATTCGCGGATGTCGGCTTTTGTACACGGGAACCCCCAATCGCTCACACTGTCATTAATGTTTTTGTAAGTAATCGCTCCTCCTTAGGTTTGAACACTGTTCGGTGACCTGGGGGGATATGTTGGCCCTTCACTTATTTTGAAGAGTCCCACGAGAAAATTTGAAGCGTTTACTTGCCGCCACCTGAGACATGGTGCCCCTAATGGTCAGCGCCCATTCAAGGTCAGCTTGATTTAAGTTCCTCTAGGTACGCCCCCCCCCCAATTTTTTCTTGTAATGTCTAGACATTTCTGATCACTTTAGACCTATAATAATAAAGAACCACTAAAAAGTATTCAATAGTATTCATTAAAATAGTTATATTGGTATTTGAATACATTATTATGGTAATGTCGAACAAGTTTGCATTGCAAAAATGATGTTACATATAGATATGGAAAGCAATAACAGTTACCTAGAAGGAAGGTTAGTGTGAAGGTAAACTCCAAACATTTAGTAGCACCTACATTAGAACGTTCATTTTAGTACGTACATATTAAAATTTAAAAGTTTTTTTTATAGATTTTACACGATTATTGAGAGCTTAATATAATGCAAAATGCGAGTGAACAATATTACAATAGTGAACAATATCGACCAGGGTCGATAATTTTTGAAACCAAAAAAATAATAGGATGATGAAACCCATTGGAAAAGGAAGAGAATATAACAAAAATAAAAGTAAAAATAATTTACAGGCGATCTGACGTCGGGAAGTGGTGGGGTTGAGTTTTTAAGGGTAAAAAACGGTTTATCTCGATTTCCGGCAAAACTACAAGTCCTATGGAAAAAAGGTAAATGGAAAAATTGTAAATGGATAATAAAAAGATCTACAACTTTTGTATTCGCACTTTTTCAGATAACCTCAAAATTTATATGAAAAATTCAAACCAAGTTTTTGGTTTTTTATTTTTCCTTTACAAAAAAAAAATTTAAAGAAATTTGGTAAAAACACCTTTTTATGCCCCAAACACACTGTATTTTTTTTTATTTAAAATATTTATTTTTTCACCTTACTTTGATTTAATATCGACAAAGCACCCTAATTTTCAATCGAAAATTCTCTCGTCAAAATATCTCTCTCTTTACAACTTTAATCAATCTCTCTTTTTACAACTTTAATATTATCCTATGTTGAACCCCGGCGTCGGCGTCTAATGTAAACTAAATCTCAATCTTGTCCAAGTTCATAAAATATATTCATTTTCAATCATTTTAAATTATTATTAGAATTTGGATGGATAATTTGACTTATTTTACAAATGTGGAAGACAAGACTTTTTTGAAAGTTTACTTGCCCGCACGCATTTTGTTTTTAAAGCACTTTCCGTACTAGACACGAGCGAGCGCACGAAAAAAGTTTTTTCTAATTTTGACATGTAAAGTGAGACTTTTCAAAACCCTTTGACGTTAGGAAACGTCTTACTTTTCACAACCAGTTACGAAAAGTAAAATATTACGCAACTTGTTGTGTAAAGTTCATTACATACAGCTTATGTAATATGTATGTGTAGTTAACTGACCGCATATAAGATACCGCGCAGTTGCCACATGCAATTTTCAAATTTCTTAATATTCAATTAAACTATCATATTCCACAATACTATACAAAAATTATATATATATATTATTTATGAATGTCAGAAAAGAATTATTGTGCATACAATAATATATTATAGCCCAATATGTTAGCCATTTTTACATTTATTTTCGTCTACTTTAAATTATGGAAATTCCCTAAACATTTATTTTTATAGTTAAAAGCGGCGTTTCTACCGTAGACGGAATACTGTATTATCGAGCAGTGTATCACTTTTTAACTTATTGGAATGACGCGCCGTCTGTGTTAGTTTGACAGTCCATGGACTCTAAACCGTTCGGATCTCTTACAGTGGCGGGTTGGCGGGTATTGCGCTCATTTCTATAATCTGCAACGGTCATTCGCATTGGTTGAGATATTCGCGTATATATATATATATATATATATATATATATATATATATATATATATATATATATATTTATCTTCTAATTTCTTTGCTATCTTTATATATTTTTTTGGAGGGTTTATCTTGGGATAGTAGCAATAAAACGACTGATTAGGTTACTTGACGTTTCGGTCCCTTTCTTGGGCCTTTTTCAAAAGAGTATTTTATTTTGTGACATATTTGACACAGGCAAAAATGACAGTTTTAATTAATTTTTAAGGTTACTAGACTGTTCGATTAGTATCATAGGGAAGAACAGCCAAGAAACCCTACGAACTTAGGCTATTTTATATTTCATTATTATTCTAATTTTGGTTATGTTAATATTATGTAGATGTATATTTATAGTAAGTAGGTATGTATGTACGTATATAAGTTTATATATAGAGAAAATGTTTTTTGTTAATTTATTTAATACTTTTATATTAACAGATTGTAGATTGTAGAAAGATGTTCTGTATCTTTCTTGTTATTACATGCATTAGGATTTTTTTGAATATAAATTGATTCCATAATTAGGCGTGTTTTATAATTTTGTTCTTTATTAATAACTTTAGTATTTTCGTAGTTAAATTGATGACCTGTTTCATTAGAATGTTTTTTTAGAGCTGTAATATTAGCTGAATATTTGTGACCTTTTAAACGTTCTTCAAGGAGTTGCATTGTTTGACCAATGTAGACTTCATCACATTGTTTACATGGAATTTCATATATACAGTGTGTAGTTTTTTCAAGTGGATTTTTGTCTTTTAATGGTGTGTAAAGGAATTTCAAGTTGTTTGTAGTTTTGTGTTTTGTGTAATCATATGTTTTTAAAATGTTTGAAATATTTTCTGATAGTTGTGGTATATATGGTAAGATAATATATATTTTAAGAGTATTAGTTGTATTGATTAGTGGTGGTGGAGAATTGTATTATTTGTGAATTCGGTTTTTGAAAATTTTGTTGATTAGAGAAAAAGGATAGTTATTATATATTAAAACGTTTTTTGCTTTTTCTATGCATTCTTTTCTAAAAATGGCAGACGTTAGTTTTATTGATCTGTCTGCAATACCAATTATTACAGTTTTTTATGATGGTAAGGGTTTTTTGAGTAGAAATTGGTATATGTACCAGACCATGTTGTTTTTGTATTCCATTTTGTTAATATTTCAGTTTTATTATTTATAAGAGTTAAGTCTAAGAAATTTATTGTATTTTCTGATTCGTTTTCAATTGTAAATTGCATTTTTGGATGGTAACTATTAAATTTATTTAGGATAGAATTTTTATGTTCAGTTGGAAATGCAGTTATGCAATCATCAACATAACGTTTAAAAAATGGTATTTTATAGTTTAATGTTGGAATTATGGTTTTTTCTAAATCTTCTAGTACTAATTCTGCGATTGTACTGGATATTGGTGAACCCATTTCACAGCCATATGTTTGTTTCTAATATGTATTATTGCTTTGAAAAAATGTGCAATTTAATGTGAGTTCTAAGGCATATAAGAACTCTTCTATTGGTAAAGAAGTATAATTTTTTATTTCGTTCCAACGTTTATTTGTTATATTTTTTGCCAGGTCTATTGGTATATTGGTATATAGTGAAATTATATCTAAAAAAAAGTTTTTCTTGGTTATTCAATTTTATTGTATCGATAAATGTTTTGATGTCCAAGAGTCCTTTATATAATGGTTTGTTTTCCTAACAACGTTGTTTAGAATATTTGATAAAAATTTTGCTAAATTATAAAATGGACTTTAAAATTATATACTACACTATTAATTTTGGATCTAATTTCATGTTTTAATAATATTTGGTTTAGTTTCTATTATATTTTCAATATTTGCTATTACTATCCCAAGATAAACCCTCCAAATATATATATATATATATATATATATATATATATATATATATATATATATATATATATATATATATATATATATATATATATATATATATATATATATGTATATATATATATATATATATATATATATATATATATATATATATATATATATATATATATATATATATATATATATATATATATATTATATATATATATATATTATATATATTTATATATATATATATATAATATATATATATATATATATATACATACATACATACATACATACATACATACATACATACATACATACATACATACATACATACATACATACATACATACATACATACATACATACATACATACATACATACATACATACATACATACATACATACATACATACATACATACATACATACATACATACATACATACATACATACATACATACATACATACATACATACATACATACATACATACATACATACATACATACATACATACATACATACATACATACATACATACATACATACATACATACATACATACATACATACATACATACATACATACATACATACATACATACATACATACATACATACATACATACATACATACATACATACATACATACATACATACATACATACATACATACATACATACATACATACATACATACATACATACATACATACATACATACATACATACATACATACATACATACATACATACATACATACATACATACATAAATATATATATATATATATATATATATATATATATATATATATATATATATATATATATATATATATATATATATATATATATATATATATATATATATATATATATATATATATATATATAGTGCGTGCTGTTTAAATGTTATTGTGATACAATATAATACGGTTATTTTTATTATCTGAGCGGTGTAGGTGGTACCTCTGACGAAACAAAAAAGTCCTGTAACTAAAATAAACTCATTATTTATTTTCAGTACAGATACTTAGGCATTTATGTATTTTCAGAGGTACCTCCTGGTGTTGGTAGGTAAATTTTATGTCCCATTTTTTAAATTGTTTTTATCCTGGAGCTTATACAAAAAGTAAAAACGGCGAAGCAAGACGTTTACCTACCTATGTATTATTTATATACCTACCTATGTAGGTATACACCGCTACGAGAGTCGAAATAAAAAAAATGGCGGTTAGCAAAAATAAGTTAGAAAAGTATGGCGGTTAGCATTTTTGTTCGTTTCGTAGGAAACCTGAAAAACGCAGATTTCCACCAGACCTCGCTTTATTTACGAGATAGGATAGGTATGTTAAAAAATGTAAGGAAAATATTATTTGACGGCAAAAATTTATAGTGGGGGTTAGAGCAGAGCCGACTTTAACAAAAAAAAAGTTGATTTATGGGCTGCTCGAATTAGGTACTGACGTGTACTGAGGTAGGTACTAATAGGTACCTCCCCCACTTAAGACATTTCTCAAATAATTTTATCCAAGAAATATCCTAGTGCTTGAGGCCGCTAGGTTATAAATACAACGATATAAGTTTTATTGGGATTTACGAAAACTGGAAAAGCTCTCTGGTTTAATAATTTACATCAGTGGGCAAAATTAAAAATTCTATAGACTGTTTATAAAATTCAAACCGTGTACCTACCTAGCCACGAATGAAATGAAAATTTGCGATGAGAAGCTGGTAGGTAGGTATGTATTGCATTTGTAATTATTTTTAAAAATGTGTTGTATTTAGTCTCGGTTTAGTTATGTAGGTACCTATTAACAAACAAGCTCTGATCTTTGTCAAAGCATTGAATCAAAGTAAATCGGCGTTGAGTGTTGACGTTTTGGTAGGTTAGGTAGGTACCTACTTACACAATAAATATGACTGTATTTCAATTGCAAGTATTGCAAGTATATTTATTTTATTTTTCCGTTTTAAAGTTTATTTTTAACGGCTACTTAGCTGTTTTGTACATATTATTTTTGTTTCTTGTGGGAAATATGGCTACTAGCGAGCCACCCACTAAAAAATGGTAACGCGCTGAAAGCAATAGTTCATGAGTGGTGTGGAAACATTACCAACCTGAAACCATTATCAGCTGTGGTGTTGAAAATATGCATATAAAAACCTTCTACTTTCACCCCCCTAAGAAAAAAAAATGTCTACGCCAATGAAAAACATTGTGTAGGTCAGGGTTGCCGGTCGTTCAACAACACATATATATATTAGAAGCCGTTTAGTATAAATAACCTACTACGACCTGACAAGCTATGAAAGTGACGAGCTGTCACACCGTTACAACCTACTGGATTGTTTTTAAACGTATAAAATTCATAGTTTTCTTCTCATAAAATATAAAATTGGTGAAAATTAGAAAAAATCTTGTATGAAACATGTTGGGAAACACTATTTTGTGTCACTCGCATCCTTTTGCGGAACGAGCGCTAGCGAGAAATCTGCTCGTTACACAAAATAGCACTTTCCCAACTGGTTACATAAATAGCTATTCCCGATCGCGCATACTTTTCGTGGGCTGAATAAAAATACCGAATATATGACTTAAAAATAGAAATACACAGCAAAAAAAAAACTAAATTTAAGAAAATATATATGCTACATGTACCTATTTTATATTTTAATTCGTGAATATTTATATACATTTATTTCTGTAAAATTTTTTGACGTTTGTCCACTTTATCTGACCTAAACTAATTTAAAACCTTCGAAATAATTTGAGAGTTACCATGGAAACGCATCAGTATTACCAGTAAAACCCAAGTCAAGATATTAACACGATTAACAACTTTTTATTAGATGGCGAGATCTGAACAAAATCAAAACTGTAGGAGACTATATTCTTCTAGTTTACTTTGTCCAAAAAGCTAACTCTATGAAATCTTACACCTACTATTATTTTTTTTCACTTTTTACCATTTTCAAAGGCGTCATCCCTGGTCTATATACCTAGTATCTACATGTCAAGAGAAAATACGTCTTTTTGTATTAAGCTACTACAAATCAAATAATAGTTGATT
This sequence comes from Tetropium fuscum, assembly GCA_964058915.1. Lineage (NCBI taxonomy): Eukaryota > Metazoa > Arthropoda > Insecta > Coleoptera > Cerambycidae > Tetropium > Tetropium fuscum. Next base: position 9,332 of record CAXKVY010003566.1, on the reverse strand, counting down.
CCAAGTTATTATTTATGTCATTCTGTTTGTAAGTGAATTTGACTGGTGTTTAACATTTTTTCTCCCAGACGATCCATATCAATTTAGAAGTAGGTATATATAATACAGGCATACGATATTAACCGTTATGATACCGTGTGAATACGCGTTATACGGCAACAAAAGTGAAAACTTAAACATATATGTTATCGGTATTTGCAAATCTCAAGAAATTGCTGTATTACGTGTTAATTTACATAATCTTCTTTAATCCGCTTTCTTCGTATTGGTCAAATCTTTCTTTTTTCCGTCTAGTAACTTTTAACATGGGGAAATTTACGACAAATTCTGCAATACTGTATATCAGGTATCAGGTCGCGGGCCAGGCAAGAAATAAGGTAGTAAGTAGGTAGTAGTGAATTAAACAGCCACAGACATTTTTTAAATTTATTAATTATAATAGCATAATCAAACATATACATTTTACTTCTCATTTGTATTTTCCACAAGCGAATTTTGTTTTGAAAAGCTTTAAGATCACTGAACAGCTGATGTAACAATTGCCCTTGTTTTTGAAGCTCCAAATTCAGGTCGTTAAGTGTCCTGTGATATCTACCAGAAATGCCAAGTCACAAAGCCAGCTATTTCTTTTCTAAGGTCATAAAACCTTTTTAGCATTTTACCTTTGCTTAGCCACCTTACCTCGCAATATGTCACATCATCGTGTTCTGTAGAGAGTTCATCCTAAAATGCTTTAAACTGGCGATGGTTAAGATCGCGGGGTCTAATGAGATTAATGGTTTTACTACCACATCCATAACATTCTTCAGTCGAATGGACTTAGAGCACAAGTTTTGTTGGTGAATAATGCAATGCAGAATTATTAAATCACATTCTTGCACATTCATCCCTTGTAGCGGCCGTAAAGTCAGTAATTCCTCTGTCACTGCAAATTCTTCATCAACACCTCGTATAAAAATAGCTAATTGGATTGTGTCAGATAAATCTGTACTCTCATCCAAAGCCATCGAGAATGCCTGCAAATCAGCCAATCTATGAGTCAATGTTTTTTTGATATCACTAGTCATCATATATATACGTGGAACAACAGTCAAACCCTGTCTTCTTTTCTCTTTTCTGGGCACAAAAGTTCTGCAAAATCTACTAGACACTAATTATAAAACTATCTTTAACAACACTGTCTAGATTTGATTTTTGTAATGAAACGTTTGTTGCTGTTTTCCTATTGATATCGTTACTTGAATTTTTTGAATCTCGCGGACCAGATCCGAGCTGGTGGAGGGCCGGATATATGGGCATGGCCGGATATATGGAATATATGGGCAACCCCCGGCCCATATATGCTGTATACATACTTACGAGTAGTAGACAGATCGAGGTATTTATACCAAATAATTTGAGTAGATATAATATATATTTTTTCTACGCCCATGCAAAAATAAAACTTTATTGAACTATATTTAGTGCAAAAACTGGTTCTTTATTGCACTAGTGAAATTTCCTCGGGCCAGAGGCCCTCGGGAAGTACACGGCCCACCTCGGCGCGTTATTATCCTATTACCCCTGGAATACATTCAACAGCGATTTAAAGTGGGCAATTAAAGTTGCCTAAGCAAGCTCAGCGGTTAATAAAAATAAAATTAAATTCGAATTAGTAAGTTCGCTGGATACCGAAGTCACTAATTCCCGTGGACGGCACTGGCCGTGCGCAACTAAGACAGACGGTCCCCAAATTATCCTCGATATCGAACCTACTCACTCTTGGCACCTTCTGTAATTTTTGGGAAAAAGAAAAATATAACACACTACACTAATTACTAAGTTCACTTTATAAAATGAATCACGAAAAGAAAAGAATTCAAAATTAAATAAATAGAAACCAATTTAACAATATAGTGAGGCAATGCCTCTATATGTACCTATATAGAAACTTTGTCAAACGTTAGCTGAGGGCTCGTAATAATTTTATATACTTAATTGTACACAGTAGCAATATCAAGTATCAAGTCAATCAACTTAAAACTAGGCTTATCTGTGATATGCAGCGAGTCTTCCAGTAAGGTGGATCTCACCCGTGACTACGTAGTTATAGGGGTCGATATACTTCAACCAGATGGGAAGTAAATCCAACGCAAGTTTCAGGTGTAAGCAGGTTACTGAATAACAATCCAGATTTACAGTTAGCAAGTTCCAAATACAGGTGGAGGTATAGATTCAGTTACAGTATAGTTATCATGTTATAATACTATTGGGTGAATACAAAGGTGGTCCCAAAAGTGGTTCAAAAGGTGGTGGTGACTTACACTCGCTGAAAGCAAAGAAGCTCTGTAAAAGAGACCGATAAGCTTGTCTCGTTACAGGTAAAAAAAAGTTAGGTTAAGTGAATGCAGGCAGTCTCTAGAGAATACAAGGTAGGCAAAATAAAACATGAACACGCGGTTTCAATAAAATAGAATGTCTTACCTCAATTTTTTTTAAAGATATAATCCCACTAACGTGTATGTGTAGATATTTATACATAATCTCATTGTGGAATTATCCCATTCTATCGGAACTATGACAGAGCATATAATTCTATATAACTCTATAACTATAACTCGCATATATGCACTAATCTATGACAGAGAATCTATTAAATGGGCTGTGGCAATATTGATGAATGCAATCGACTAATGAAAGTAATATGCCGACCTGATTTCTAAATACATGCTAAAGGGAATGCGGAGTCACTGCTTACAATCAATTTATCCGTCAAATATATCTACAATAAATTTCGGATTTTCAAATGGTCAATTATCAAATGTGAACATAACAATCCTTACAACACCCTTGGTACAGTGCCGTTCAATTGAAAGTAAACGACTCTTATGAGAAATTTTGGAAATTTCCCCATTGTGAAGCAGGCTTTTGTAAACAGATCACATTCAAAATTATTTTAGGTTGAAGTATCTGTCAGTTATAGGGTGACAGCATTTTATGTACAGTATTTATTAAGGAAAATCTATATGGTAAGGACGTCTCTTGTAAAAAAATCCATTAAATTAACAAACTAACTGAGAACTTAAGAAAATTACTATAAATTAATATTTGGTCCAAGCACCATTTGCGTTTATAACTTTTTGAAGTCTATTGTCTATCTCATAGACAATATTAGTGTCCTGGTGTAATCCTCGCCAATATTTTCCCAGGCATTTTCAATCGCCAACCACAGTTCTTCTACGTTCGCTGGTCGGAAATTTCTGCTATACATGTCTTTTTCTATTTGTGCCCATACATTTTCTATCGGATTTAAATCCAGCGACTTAGAGGGCCAAGGCAGAGTGTTAATATGGTTTGTATTCAGCCATTCAGTAACAACTCGTGATTTGTGAATAGAGGAATTATCCTGAAATATAAATTTAATTGAAATATGGAAAAAGGAAAGAGGAAATAAAAATATTTTCCTGCTGGAAAGTGTTCTCGGGAGTTCTCGGGATATAAAATGGAAACGGAAGGTAACATAACATATTCCAAAATGCGAGCGTAGCTTTGGCAACATATCCATGCCCACAAGTTGATAGAGAAGCGACCACGACGAGCTGTAGGATTTATATAGCGCTCTTCATATCGGCAATTTCTTGGGTGGTATACACGCACAGAGCCATCAGAGCAGGATTGAAAAACCTTTTCGTCTGAAAAAATTGTGTTGTCCCAAAAGCCCTGTGGCACACCGACAAATTGGTTGGCAAAGTTTAACCTCTGCCCCTTATGCCGTGGCAACAGAGCAACTTTATTTGCAGCCGAAAAATTCTTCAGCTCAGATGCTCTGATACGTCGTCTTGCGGTTTCCACCGAAGCAGGAAAATTTGTTAAGAAGCAGGCAGTCACTGCTGTATCAAAAGGATTCTGTCGGAGGTGGTCAAGGAGGAGTTCGTCTTCTTCCATAGTACTGAATTTCTGACGGCCCCTTCTATGGACGTACTCAACAGTTCCTTCTGCATTCCATTTTTGCTTAATTTTGTCAATGCAACCCTTACTCACATTCAAAGTATCTGCAACTGCTTGCATTGACCATCCGTTCTGCAGTAACATCACAGCTCTCATTTTTTGCGGTTCAGTAAAGCGCGACATAATAATAATAATAATAATAATGATTATAAGGAAAACTTCAAAATATAGAATAATTATTAGTAAACTGACAAATAAAATTGACAATCAAGTTTTGATTACCTGAAAGCCTGTTTCACATTAATTAAAAAAATCGTTTACTTTCAATTGAACGGCACTGTACCTTAATTATTATAAAATCATTTAACTTCATTCAGAGTGCAAATATAATCCCATTCGATCATTTTAAAGTCTTGAGCGAGCTATGATGGTCTTTTCCTAATAAATGTAGGAAATCCGTGCATTCAGCAACTTCAGAGACTCCTGGTATCGAAACTACTCTACTAAGTCATAGATAACAATACAATATATTTGCATATATTTTTATCTTTTATTATTTGCAACGTTTGTGAAAGACCTTGCTTTGTGTCTTTGGGCATTTACTGCCCACGCCCCTGGCCTAACAGACTGTGCTGCCACAGCGACATACATTAAATTATATAAAATGCAGCATTCGCCTTGCCAAAACATAAGATGCAGTTTGTTGAGATCCTAGCCTCCCACACGGTTTATAATTGGAGCTAAAAGTCTCGTGCAAAGATGTGCGAATGGTCCCGTGCGTTGGTCAAGAACGTACACTAGCTGGTCGTTCACTCTGCGACCTTCCAAGTACGTCCGATCGGTCGTGGATCATGGACTTATGACTATAGGCTGGCTCTGATTCACTGGCGTTCATGCCTTCTTTTAAATCGGACGAGGCAGATAAAATTACGTCTATGGTATGTATTTACAGGCAGTATTAAAAAACTCGTATAGCGAACTCTTGAGTACAGCGGTGCTTGTCGTTTTTTTTTTCATTATTCGTATTCGTATTATATTTTCAGCGGCAACTCTTATGAAACCCATTTTACAGGGTTGGCTACTAAACCCACTAGGACAACGACAAATAGTGATTCTTCACTTGATGTTACTTATATCAAAAGCAATTTGCCATCGTCTGATTTGATAAAAAAATATCGACGTCACATGTCTTGAACCGTTTTTATTTTAGAGATAATGGCGTCACTTTTTTTAAATGGTAACCAAATGGCAACCGTTTTTTTAAATGACAACCAACCTGCAATCTGAACATCTTTCATTTGCTAAAATATAATTATTTCACTTATCATTGGTATTGTACCAGTTTTATTGATGTACAGGGTAAGTCTCTTAAGATTGACACCCCCCTTATCTCACGTATCCTTTGCCGATTTAACTCATTCAAAAAAGGAGTGGACGCGGTTTTTGATAAATTTTTATAATCTGAGCACGGATATTAAAAATCTCGTAAGATATACAGGGTGGAAAATAAAACATGATTTTTTAAATGGAACAATCCGTATATTTTTATACCAAAATAATGTCCTTAATTTTCTGAATAAAAAATATCTAATTGTTATATAATCACTCCACCTGTTCGTGAGATATTACTAAAAACTTATCACATTACGGGTGTCAATTATAAAACAAAAAACATATCAAGATACCTCTGGAAACAATGCCATTTATTGAGATAATAAATAAATAATATATAGGTGACAATAACAGTAACGAGTAATAACAATAAACAACATAAGCCTAATAAAAACAAATAAAAGTCAATATTAATACAGTAACACAATAGAGTAACACAATTTTATTTATTTACACGTAACGTAATTAAATATTTTCCACGTAACCACGACCATTCTGAATACACATTTGGCATCGCTTTATAAAATTGCTTCTCACCCTTTGAAATATATCACCATTTTGGTTCAATTCCTCAATTTTTACTCGTATGCATTCTTTTAACTCATTCATATTATTAAAAACCCCAGTTTCGTATATATCTTGTTTTATCGTACCGCAGAGAAAAAAATCCATAGGTGTTAAGTCCGAACTTTTAGCGGGCCAATGTATAACACCGTGCCTTCCTATCCAAATAGGATATTTTCTGTTTAGGTATTCGCTGACGTTCCTTGCAGAGTGTGGTGGTGCTCCATCCTGCTGCCAAATAACAGATCTGTTGTCCGCTAAATTAATATTATCTAAATAATTTTCAACTGGATGTTGAAGAATATCCACATAACTTTGTGCATTTAAGGGCCCATTTATAAATACAGGACCTACAATAGCATCCTTGTGGATGCCACACCACACGTTTACAGTTTGGAATCCTTGTTTTTTTATTTTTTTTACAATATGTGGATTTTCCGCTGCCCAGTAATGTGCATTTTTTCTGTTAAAAATTCCCGCAGTAGAAAAACTGCTTTCGTCAGTCCAAAAGACATGACTTAGAAACTCATCATCTTCCTCTATTCTATCAAGTATGTCTCCGCAGAAGGTTAACCTGTCTTGAAGGTTGTTGTCGTCTAAATATTGAACGGGAAAATACTATATGGTTTAAAATTATGGCGATGTAATATTTTTATCACACTTCTTTGTGATATATCCAATTCTATTGCTGCGGTATAGGATGATTTGGATGGATTTTCAGCAAAATATAATAACGCGTTGAGTTCTGTGTCTTCTCCTGTTTTTGTTCTTCGCCTTTCCCTTTTCCTGTCTCTCAGAGATTCGGTATTCCTAAACTTTGCATAAATGTTTTTAAAACTATTTTTGGAAGGAGGTAGCCTTTCTCGAAATAACCTAACATACTCCCTCCGAGCAAGAGACTTATTCTTGTTGCACTGAATATAAATTTCAAGTAACTCTTTTCGCTCTTCCAATGAATATACCATTTTCAAAATAACTTGCTTCTTTACGAACACTACGTATTTTTTACGCTAATATCTAAGAGACTGAACCACTATCTCACAAAAATCTGGATGACATCTGTCAACAAATAAACAATGCAAATATGCATTGTTTCCAGAGGTATCTTGATGTTCTTATTTTATAATTGACACCCGTAATGTGATAAGTTTTTAGTAATATCTCACGAACAGGTGGAGTGATTATATAACAATTACACATTTTTGGATTCAGAAAATTAAGGACATTATTTTGGTATAAAAATATACGGAGTGTTCCATTTAAAAAAATCATGTTTTATTTTCCACCCTGTATATCTTACGAGATTTTTAATATCCGTGCTCAGATTACAAAAATTCAGCAAAAACCGTGTCTACTCCTTTTTTGAATGAGTTAAATCGGCAAAGGATAAGTGAGATCTTAAGTGTCAATCTTAAGAGACTTACCCGATACATTGTTCCACTTTTATTCTACTTTTTCACACATTCCGATATAACTTATTCATTTTATTTTAGTTTTCAATATAATAGCTTTGTTTTTGTCGGAAAATGGGGTTTTGTTTTCTGTTTTGACATACGAATAATATCAGTAGATTTCCAGCAGTTAAAATAGCAACGTATTGCCGTATTTTTTTAATTAAAAATTTTAAAAAAACATTAAAAAAATAATAAAAATACAATTGGCCTGGCTTAACAAAAGACGCAGAAAAAATGATTAGAAATTTGTCAGAAATCAAAAGTGCGCCGCAAAAACCTCAGTAACCCATTAGTGATTACCGAAACACCAAAGACGTCTTTTAAACGTATAAGCATAGACGTTTTCTAAACACGAATCAGAAATTACGCATTGACCATCTGAGATTAGCTTACAAAGTTTCCTCAATGGTCAATACGTTATTGTTATACTCCCAACACTTCGGTAGACCTTTGTAACACCCCTCCCCTCTTTAATTACATTACCTTAATTGGACGCCGTTATGCAAAGAGGAACCAACGCCAAAAACTAAGTTTTGAGAAACGAAGGTTAAAAGTGTACAAACTATAATTAAATCGGCATGAAATTATAGATACAGATTTGTGCTTTATCTTGCGTTAAAACTCTGTCAGATTTGCTGCTGAAAAAATTTTAAAAAATCTAGTTTATTTTTAATTTTTTTTTTGAAAATGGTGCATGGTTCCTTTTTATAATTTCGATGATTACAAAATTAAGAGAAACAATAAAAATTGGAAATCAAATATTTATTATCTTCAACTTCAAGTAATAAACAAAATAAGAAAATAATTATTATTATTTAAATATTATATGTATAGGGGAAGGTAGGTATGTTTGGGACAATTTTAACATTTTTATTTTTTTTTCCAACAAGCAACATGGAATTCCAAATTTTAACCTTCCATACCACTTATTGCTTTATTGGTAACTAATGGGAACAGTAACATGCTTATTTATAAGCAATTGTGGTCAGTATAGACAATTTCTAATCCATATACAATATGTCCCAAACGTACCTACAGGCAGTATGTTCGGGACGGGAACTAGGTATGTTAGAGACAGCAGTGTTTGGCCTTTGTTAATGTATTTATTTGAAAAAATAAAAGTTAAATACTGACATACAAATCTTAATCTTAACCTACTTATATTAAGTTAGGTACATTAAGGTTTTTGATGTTAAATTTAAGACAGTTTCGTTTTTCTGAAACCACAAAAACACGTTTTACGATGTCTGTTTCATTAACATTTTGAATATCATCAAGACTGGGTAAAAAAAAACTGTCGGAAATTCCACGTCTTCTGCAAAACTTAATCGAGAAACCTTCATTGTTGCGATTTCCATCTTTCAAAATTTGACCTATATAGTTAACATAGGAAGAATTGTGCTCTATCAAAAATCTTACAATAACGTAATCGTTTGTTTAAAAATCTCTGAGTTCTTCTGATTTATCGTCGGTAGATTTGGTTGATCCTTCTTCATTTGAGAATTGATCACTTTCTTCATATAAAACTTCCAGATCCTCCTCCGATGATGAAGAAGTTTCACTTTGTTTCCTGCTTCTTTTATTAACAGTTACTATAGTTTTGCTAGTGCTTGCTTGCTTCATTACATATTTGCCTTTTCGCAGTTTTCAATATCTTTGATTTATTAGTTTCTTCTATCTCTAGCTTTTCCGGGGTATCAGTTAATATTCGGGTGCGTCCTGGTTTTCTACCACCCGTTTTCTTCTTTCTTTTAGATGCTACTGGAAACGGACGGACTAACTCAGGCGAAACAAATTTTGAACTTGGACTAATATTTTCATTGCATTCTCTAGAAAGCCCTGCAATGGCTAAGTCTTCAGCTATTTCCGCACGATTAGATGTGTTGTCAATCACATCGGGGTTTCTATTAGATTCATTAGGAATCGGACGATCCGTAACAGCTGAAGACAAAAAAATCTACCTCAGAAAAAATGTCTGCATTGAAGGGATAAATT